>JAFIRS010003881.1:0-110103 GCA_018342105.1 Gonioctena quinquepunctata | reverse complement strand
GAACAAATTCGGAATGGTTGCTTATATAACTGTACCAAATTTCAGAAGAATCCGTTAACCAATGCAGAAGTTACAGGGGTGGCTCGATATCCTGTGTCACTTGGTATATCATAAATTTATCTTATGTCTAACTTTTAAATTGTTTAATATGTGTACTTATTTGTCATTATCAACCACATTTAATATTTAATTTTATATAGCATAACCTAACTTTATTTTATATACTATATTTAACTTTTTCATTCCTTTATTATGTGTATTTCTTATTATCAATGACATATTATATAGCATAACTACAACTTTCTGCGAAACAAGTGCAACAGCACTTATCGCCCAACAGCTTTATTCACTTCATTCATTGTGTAACATACCCCCCTCTGTATTTATTTATTATTATTGAATAAAGATTATTATCTTATAGTGTTTTGTGACCTCACTGGTATTATAGTTGAGTTTGTTAGGTCAATATATGAAACATATGGATTGTTGCACGTCAACTTTATAAAGTCATCTCAGGAATACAATAGGAGGAATATTATAAGGTGAATAGTAGAGTAGCTTAGTACATGATAAATTACATGATAAAACCTCAATAGAGGTATAAAGTACAAACAACTCAAGCTGTAAATAGGTCAAATCTTATGAAAATATTTATATATAAAATTGACATGAATAAAAATTATTGTAAAGTTGTAAAACAAATCATGTAGGATACTTACAGGATACTTACAAGAAAAATAGGTTCCTTGTCGTAATAAAATGTATATATATATAATATACATTTATTTTTATTCATGTCAATTCTATATATATAAATATTTTCATAAGATTTGACCTATTTACAGCTCAAGTTGTTTGTACTTTATACCTCTATTGAGGTTTTTATCATGTAATTTATCATGTACTAAGCTACTCTACTATTCACCCTTGTAATATTCACATTCCCTATTGTAGTGCCCTGAGGATGACTTTATAAAAGTTGAAACGTCGGCAACAGATCCATAGTGGTTTCAGTTAATTGACCTTTTCCCAACCAAACTCCAAGCTATAAAGATTATTATTATTATTATAACTGTACAAATTTGGGATCAACTTGGCGACACTTGGCCTACTTGATAATAGAGTTTACTAGCATTTCAGATGCCGCCAATGTTGTTTCTAATTTTAATTCGGTCAACAGACCACACCGTCAGTCCTCTATTTGTAATTATCTACAAAAATACATTCTAATTAGAAAACAGATTGACGTCGGATTTTAGACTATCTATCAACTCGATTCATTTTCATTCGGGCAATATTTTGTCTAGAAATATCTCCAAGTTCAATTTGAACACGAATATACCCTACTCGTCTGCCAACCGAGATAAACTCATGAACCATAATGTCAGATAACTCAAATTTTTATATGATTACATGTATGAAATATTGATCTGAGACGCATTAAAAGGAGGTGTGAGTGCCCGGATGATACCAAGCTGTTTTTCAACATCAAATTAGTTTGTTTGTACACATATAATTTGATGAAAAATATTATAAATACAGATATATAGTTGGTCTCGAACCCAGTCTAATCAGAATTATATTCAAAACGTCACAACCCCATGCGTTGGTTTTAATATCGCATATGTCCATTCAATAACTGGAAATATTGCATTCTCTTAAAAATCATATGACGGTTGATTTGAACTTACTTACTGAAAAGCCTGCTATCACTAGACATAAATCCACAAATATCTCATAATATTGTTGTTAATCTTTATAAAAATCGAAAAATATATATCAGAAACCACAATAATTTTTTGCATTGCACTAGGCCCATTAATCACGGTTTGCCTCAAGGAACTGTTCTTAGCCCCCTCCTATTCGATGCATATACTTACACCCTCAAAATTTACTCGATTCCGTCGTAAAATGCATCCAATATGTGGATGATTTCTGTTTTTAACTGTTCGAAACAATTATATTCTTTGTGTCATAGGTCTGAAGTACAGAGTTTATTGCCTAAATACATGGTTTTTGATTATGCATTAACAATATCACCAGAAAATTCTGCTATTGTGTTCTTCAGACTTCAAAAATAACTCGGAGTGGACTGGAATATTCCTGTGAAGAACGAGTATGAATACTTCAGCCTAGTTTTAGACAGAAAACTCCTCTTGAATAGTCACATAAACCACATCGGAGGCAAATGCGTGAGAAAAACCCAATGGGGGTGCTGATCCACATATCGCTCTCCTGTTTTATCGGGCATAAAGGGTGATTCAGAAGTACTTTGACAAACTTCAGGAGGTGATTCCTCACAATATTCTGATATGAATTGTCCAAATGAATAATTTGTCCGGAAACGCTTTGTTTCCAAGATACAGTGTTGAAGTTTTTTTTTCTTTTTTAATATCTTTCGAAATACTGTCCGTAATTGAACGAAAATTGGTATTGAGAGGTTTTTTGGGGTGTTAAATTCGAACTGATGTTATTATTGCTATTACTCGTAGGGGGCGCCACCTAAACGTCTTTTTCTTTTTTGAAGATTCCTAACTTTTTTGAGCGTACATCTAGCACATTTATCATTAGAAAAATAAATTCCTCTATCATATCTACGTAAAAAAACTAAAATTGTTACAAGTCGCTATAAGCAACCGTTTTCTAGATATTTGGACTTGAAAATTTCAAGTCGATTATTTGATAATCGATGCGTATTGAAGTTATTACCAATAGTTTGCATTTTTCACAAGGATGCTTAGGATATGAATTTGACGTTCAAGTAAGTAGTTTTGGTTTTTTGCCGCCCATACATTTACAGAGAATTGATACTGATAATGTCTTTCACTCACTGCGTGCGGATTTTCCAGAGCTCAAACATGGTTGTTATGAAAGTTTGTGATAGCATTTCGGAAGAAGTTTGTCTCGTCCGTGGAAAGTACATATCGTAAAAATTGGGGATTCCTAGCCAATTTTCTCAAAAACCACTGACACATAGTAATGCGTTGGGGAAAGTCTCGTGGCAAAAGAGCTTGTACCCTTTGAATATGGTATGTATAAAATTGTTGATCGTGGATAATTCTCCAAACTGTGGACTGAGTAGAATTGAGAGAGAAATTATTCTTCTACTTGTTTCTGGATTCTCCTCGAGAGCGTTCAAAACAGCTTCTTCCAATTCTGGGGTTCGGACTCCAATAATATCAGCTGCTGCCCTCTTAAAGCTACCGGTATCTGCCAAACGACGGTGGAGACTGGTAGATGTTGGAGCTGAAGGCAATACTCGATTAGGAAATCGCTCCTGCTAAATACGTCTTGCTTCGCGCGCATTGCCATCCGCAAGGCCATAAAAGAAATGCATATCGGCTACAGGAACATTATTGTTTAAATAATCCATTTTTTCAAACGCAGTGTTTCAAAACTTACAGAAACTTTAACAAAACAACAAAACGTTTAACTGTCACATAATATGTAATTACCAAAACTACTCACTTGAACGTCAAATTCATTTCCTAAGCATTCTTGTGAAAAATGCAAAATAATGGTGATAACTTCAACGATCATCGATTATCAAATAATCGACTTGAAATTTTCAAGTCCAATTATATAGAAAACGGTTGCTTATAGCGACTGGTAACAAGGGTAGCTTTTTTACGTAGTATGATAGAATTGATTTTTTCACTGAAAAATGTGCTAGAAGTACGCTCAAAAAGTTATAAATCTTCAAAAAGAAAAATAGTGTAGGTGGCGCCCCCTACGAGTAAGAGCAGGTTCAAATTCGACACCTCAAAAACCCTCTCAATACCTTTTCGTTTAATTAAAGTCAGTATTTCGAAAGTTATTTAAAAAAAACGAAAATAAAAATAAAACTTTAACACCCTCTATCTTGGAAACGAAGCGTTTCCGGACATATATTCATTTGAAAATTTCCGCCTGAAGTTTGTCAAAGTACTTTTGAATTATCCTGTATAACAATAAATAATTAAAGTAGATAATCATATTATTTAACTGTTAATACTTGAAGTAATGTGGGGAAGTAAGTATTTTGGAAGTAATCAAAAATCGAATAGGTAGTGATTAGTAGATTTCAGCCACAAAAAATTTAAAAATAAAAACTTTTTAACAAAAAACTAAACCAGCGAAAAACGTAACTGAAAAGCAAAAAATAAAATAAACCTCTTTAGTCTTACTAACTAAGCTCCTAAACTAATGTAAGTAACTAATTTTGAGTCGGCGCCAAACAAACAATCAACGAAGATCATTGAATTATTTCAAAAAAATTATCAAAATGTCACCGCGCATCTCGATGCCATCATTTTGCTTCACTTAACTAATTTGCTTATTACATTAGTTTAGGCGCTTAGTTATTAAGACTAAAGTCTCTTTAATTTTTTGCTATTTATTTCCGTTTCTCGTCGGTTTAATTTTTTGTAAACAATTTTTTTGAGTCATTGAATATTGATAACTTCTTTTTCGAATGGCTGCGCCACCAGTTCATCATTTGTTTGTTGCACTCTTAGGTTTCTCCTATAAAATACCTGGTATCAGAATAGTCATACTTACGATACATATCATACCTACTATACCTATCATACCAACAATACAATACAATACCTTCCATTTTTTTTCAATTTTCAAGTATACTCTCCTTAACAGATAACATTCTGCAATGAGTTTTAAATTTTCTCCAGCAATCAGCACGGATTCCTAAATGAAAAATCTACAAAGACAGCAGTTGACTCGAATTAGGTATGAGAATCTAGTGAATTTGGTAGACACAGGTGAATGCCCTGTGGGGATATTTTGTGATCTCAGCAGGGCATTTGACTATGTCGATCATGGTAATTTACCGGATAAACTCCAAAGATACGGAATGAGAGGTATTCCCCACCATTGACTGCATAGCTTCCTCGAATTGGAGTCACCCAAGGCTCGGTTTTGGGGCCTGTTCTTTTTATACTGAATCTGAATAATTTGGATAACTCACCAGCCCAGTCCTCTTTCACTATGTACGCAGATGATACATCGCTGATCATCTCACATAAATCAGACATACTTCTGTCAGATAAATGCAATGAGACTTTTTCGAGTGTAAATGATTGGTTCTGAACAATGATAAAACGAAAACTATCAGATTTCGTGATCGTCAGAAAAGCTGTTCCGATGTGATAATATCTACTGAATTTGTGATAATGTAAAAATTGTTCAACAAGTCAAGTTTCTAGGCCTTGAAGTGGATGAATGTCTTACACTACTCATATCAATTCAGAAAACTCAAACTAGTCCTTAACGAGGACCAACTCCTGAAATTATATTATGCTCAAATAGACTCCAGACTAAGATATGGAGTGCGCTTCTGGAGCCTATCCACCTCATCATTAGATGTTTTCATTGCACAGAAACGCATTATACGCACTCTAGTTGGAACACCAATACGCCCATCCTGTAGAGATCACTTCAAGAATCTGAAAATCCTTACACTACCATCGTTGTTATTCTTGAATTTTGCATATATGTATATACAGTGTGACCCACTCAAGACCAGAGCACCCTTATAAAATCTACATTTTCCGACCGATTGAATTTTTCCTTTTTTCAGCAGGAAGATTATTGAAAATTCTACGTTTGCACCAAATTTGCAAAATATAATTCCAAATTTCAGGGTATACTATGATTTTTTATTATGTTCTAAATTGCTAAATTTCATTAGGGATTTTTTCGTCAAATTTCGACTGGTAAATCCTAAAATTTCAATTGAAAATATTCATTGGCAACAAAGTTATAACAATATTAGTTTTGATAACATACCATTATTTATGAATATTTCAGACACATTCTGAGAATCGGCAACACTGTCAACACAAACGTAGGAGATCTTTGAGGTTTCTGGTAGAAATTCATAAAACACATTTTTCTCTGTAACATCTAGAAAGGGGTACACATTTCAATGAAACAGGAGCTGTATCGAAGAATATTTTGAGAAATAATGTGAGAAGAAGGATTGGACACGAACAGGTTATATTGGATTACTTTAGGAATAATCCCAATGCCAGTTTGAGAGTGGCAAGCCTAGATTTGAGTTCAACAAGGGAAAACATACGGAGATGCCTAAGAAAATACAAAATGAAACCATTCAAACCCAAGTTTTTGCATACCCTGGAAGAAGGAGATCAAGAAAAACGACTAGAATTTTGTTTGTGGGCACAAGGAGAATACCTGAGAAACAGACGTTTTTAGAGTGTATTTTATTCAGCGATGAAGCCACTTTCACGACCAACGGTGTTGTTTCATCTCAAAACACTAGATTTTGGGCAACCGAAAACCCTAATTGGGTTATAAACTGCAAAAGACAATATTCGGAAAAAGTTAATGTATGGTGCGGAATATTGAATGAACGAATCGTAGGCCTTTTTTTTCCGAAGGAAATATAAATTCCATGAAATTACTAGAATTTTTCAGAACTGAACTATGGAATGCTATTCATGATCTTTCTATTGTTGAGTGAATAAACTTACATTTTCAATTAGATGGATGCTCTGTGCATAATGCTGAAATTATTAAACAATGGCTGAATGAAAAGTTTCCTCATCACTGAATTGGTCGAGGAAGTGAATTGATTGGATTGCCATCCAGGTCCCCCGATTTACTGAAATACTGAAAGCTCTAGCTGAGAAAAACCCCAACTACGTCCTATCACTCTACAATGATCTGGCGAGTCGAGATGACTTCCCTGATGAATGGAAAAAGGCTGCTTTGTTGCTCCTGCGGAAAGGAGAGAAGCTACTGGATAACAGACCGATATGCCTGCTTGATGTTGAAGGAAAATTATATGAACATCTATTGCTTGGTAGATTACACAGAGAACTGGAACGCACCGGAAGCCTATCCGACAGACAGTTTGGCCTTCGAAAGGGCAGGCAAACAGTGGATGCAATAAATAGGGTGATAACCATAGCTAGAAAGGCTGAAGATTACTCACCTGGACATCGTAGGCTGTGTGCCATGATTACGATAGATATTAGAAATGCATTAATAATGCATCGTGGCAACTCATCCTTAACAAACTGAGGACCAGAGGTATAGATGAGGGTCTGATCAGTGTCATTGCGTCTTACCTCTCAAACAGGGGTTTACTTCTCGTGGAAGGGAGTGACAGCAGGATTCTCGACATAAACAGTGGTGTTTCCCAAGGATCCGTACTGGGCCCGACATTGTGGAACATCTTGTACGACGACCTTCTAGAGATGGAGATGCCTAGTGGAGCGGAATTGGTGGGCTTCGCAGACGATGTGGCAATGGTAGTTGTTGCAAAGAATGAGGAGATTCTCATGAACACAGCAAATGCAGGTCTCCAACGGATTTGTAACTGGATGGAGAGAAACATACTGCAGGTAGCACCAGAAAAAACGAAAGCAGTACTGCTGACAAAAAAAAGGAAGATGGGACCAATTTTTTTTAGCCTTCAAGGAGTCACGATAAATCCCAAAAGTGCCGTAAAATATCTTGTGGCAAAATATCTTGTAAAATATCTTGGGGCAAACTCACCTTTGCAGTGCATGTTGGGAAGGTTATCGAGAAAGCAGAGAAAACGACCAAGGCTCTGTCATGCCTTATACCGAACGTAAGGGGGCCTAGCTCCTCGAAACGCAAGCTTTATTCGAGTGTGGTCCACTCACAACTACTCTACGGTTGTCCATCATGGTATGGAGCAACAAAAAATAAAAAACTCGTGTCCAAGCTCAGGAGCATTCAAAGGAAAATGACCATCAGAGTTGCCAGTGCATATCGCACTATTTCAACTGAAGCAGTGTGCGTCATTTCGGGAATACCCCTGATTGAACTCCAAATAATGGAGAGGAAGGAGAAATACGCTGGAACAGATAAGGATTTGGCCAGGGCCCAACTGATGCTAGTGTGGCAAGAAAGCTGGAACAATAGTTCAAAAGGGAGATGGACCCACGTCCTAATCCCAGATATTGCACGATGGACAAGCCGGCAACACGGTGAAATAGACTATTTCATCACACAGGCGCTATCGGGTCACGGATGCTTCAAAAAGTATCTGTTTGATCGCAATAGAGCTGACTCGAGCAAGTGCACCTACTGCTCGGAAGAAGATGACGTACGGCATTCCCTGTTTTCCTGTATCAGATGGGAAGACCAGCGTAGAGAATTCTCACGCCGTACGGGGAGCATATTTAACCCTGAAACTATGACGGAATTCCTATTTGAAAGTGACGTGTCCTGGATTAACGCGTATGAAACCATCCGTGGCATAATAGAAGCCAGAGAGAGAGAGGAGAGACTGAGTCAAAGACTTTGATCAAATTCCAGAAGAGAATTAAATGACAAGCACAGCGTATTGAAGTAATGCGAAAGCGGATTCTGATACGCTATGCTGCAAACTACTGAGGGGAGAAATTTTTTAGTCGGTAGGCGGTTCCTTAGGGACCGAATCCGACACTGGCCAGCCGATAGAACAACAGGCTGGTGCGTCTTCAGAACATTTTTTACCCCTTCAAAAAAAAAAAGGTCCCCCGATTTGACCCCACTTGACTTCTTGTGGGGTCTTCTTGTACAAAAAGTTTACAAATCCCGCCCAAGAACTAGACAGGAGTTGTGTGAAAGAATACGTCAAGCTTGTAGAGAAATAACACCCGAAGGACTCAAAAATACTGTAAAAAATATTCGAAAGAGATATGAAAAATGTATAGAATTGAATGGTGCTTTGGTGGAAGCAACAAAAATTTGAAATGTATCGATTAGGGCTAGATAATTATGGACCAAGATTACTCAATGTTGTATTATCCAAGTCATTTGTTAGCCATCGTAAAATTCGGAATTAAAATCAAAATAAAGTTTTCCTTTCATTCGAAAATTTTTGGTTGATACAATAAGGATATCATAAGGAGCCAATTTCTCGACGTTATGGATATTAAATTTTTCCCAAAAATATCATTCTACAATATGTTATAACTCGGGAACAATTTGTGTTATGAATTCGAATTTCTACCAGAAACCCCAACGATCTTCCTAGTTTGTGTTGACAGTGTTGCCGATTCTCAGAATTTGTCTGAAATATTCATAAATAATGGTATGTTATCAAAATTAATATTGTTATAACTTTGTTGCTAATGGATATTTTCATATAAAATTTCAGGATTTACCTAAATAAAGGATGCTGAATCCAGTGGTGGAGTCAAAATTTCACGAAAAAAATCGCTAATGAAATTTAGCAATTTAGAACATAAAAAAAAATCATAGTATGCCTTGAAATTTGGAATTATATTTTGCAAATTTGGTGAAAACGTAGACTTTTTTATACTTTTCCTGCTGAAAAAAGAAAAAATTAAATCGGTTGGAAAATTTTGATTTTATGAGGGTGCTCCAGTCTTAAGTGTGTATAAATCGCAGTAGCTTCACACCGAATAACTCCAGTTACGAATACAAAACTCTCCAAAAATACCATTTTTATATTCCTTTCAGTAGTACAAAAATTCATTACAATTCTTCTAGAGCAATGGCTCCTCGGATTTACAATTCATTGCCAGATGAAATAAAAAATTGTGAAACAATTTATAGCTTAACAAAAATGAAGGACAGAATGTTTCTATTCTGTACTCAAAATGTTACTTTCCTTCTGTCTGTAGATATATATTTCACACCGAATAATTCCAGGTACAAATACAAAACTCGCCAAAAAGACCATTTTTATATTCCTTTCAGTAGTACAAAAATTCATTACAATTCTTCTAGAGCAATGGCTCCTCGGATTTACAATTCATTGCCAGATGAAATTAAAAATTGTGAAACAATTTATAGCTTAACAAAAATGAAGGACAGAATGTTTCTATTCTGTACTTAAAATGTTACTTTCCTTCTGTCTGTAGATGTATATTTTCTGTTCAGTTTTGAGTTATTTGTAAGTATGTGTCAGTTCTTTTTTATTTTTATTTTATTTTACTCCATTCTACTGACCTGTATTGACGAATCCAACACAATTTTCAATTGTCAGATGGAAGATACAGGTATTATTATTATTATCATTAACTACCGTACCTATCATACCTACCATACCTATAATACTTATCATATCTATCATACCTTTCATACCTATCTACCTATCTACCTATCATACCTACCATACCTGTCATACGTATAATATCTATCATTCTAGGGAGATAACTGAATAATAATAACGAATTGGCTCCAAACTAAGCGAGGCCACCATGAGTGATTCGAAAATGCTCTCAGCTTTTATCAGAATATGGAATAATAATGAAACGAAACAAATCAGAACCACTTGTTATTGTTTATCGAAAGATTTTTATCTATAATATTTTGTTATATCATCCAGTTCTCATTTAGATCACTTGTATAGTATCAAGTTCCATAGTAATATTGTGAATGATGGCATCAAATTCTTCAGAGTAAGTTATTGACTGAATTTGATTTATCAAAGCCAAATCGAAAACTTGGAAGGTGGGAATGTTGATGGGTATCCAAATCATCCATTCACCTTTCCATTGCTTCATTGGGCAGCACGTATACAGTCTTTCTTAATATTACCGGATGTGAATTATGTGCCTATAATTTCGATTCAGAGAATTCCAAGTATACATTTTTGTCCCTTTCCAAAGTTGTAACTGAAAATGAATACATGGATATACTGTTATAAATTTCTATAGTAATAACAATATAGTAATAACAAAATTCAGTTTTATAAATTAACGGGAATTTGTTTAGTAAAATTACAATACCAATGTTGTTATTTTATTAAACAAATTTGATGAAAATGTTTTGTAATTTCAGTATGCTGCATTGTAAATTTACTACACAATTTGATTGAACTTAGTTTTGAAAAATTACAACATGTTTGTTGCATGTTTACTAAACATCTATCAGAAATTTGTTTAGTAATATTACAATACAGGTTGTAATTTTGTTGAAAAATTTGATTGGAAATTTATTTTTTATTTATTTATTGAATCCCCCATTGCATAGATTCTATATAATTTACAATTCATAATTACAATTAACAATTAACAATTTCAGTTAACAATTCACAATAATTACATGATTACCATGTTTACAATGTTCGGTCTATTAGTATTGTTTCTAGGATAATCTAATAATTTTCTGACATATACATTTATACAATCTATTGTATGCACCTAGGTGTTACAACACCTGTTTGTTCTGTAATTTCAATATATCACATCGTAAATTCACTATAAAATTTAGTTCTCAATGAAAATTGATAAAAAAGCGGACAAATGGTCATATGATTACAGATGCGAGTACCATGAATAATTACTGATATCAAATAGAAAATTAATTATTATTGAACTAATTACCAACAATTCATGTTTTTTTAAATTTCAACAAATGACCTTTGATTATGACCAATAATTTTAGCATTAGTATTATCAACTAATAGGTGATTATAATAATTTGAAAGTTGCTTGCTTTTTGTGGACTGTAAAATAACCAAACGCTTCACTAATTCAAGTAACACTAAACAGTAATTTTTAGCAGCATTGTCTAGTCGGTGTCAACGCCGATTGCCCCGAAAAGCCAGGAAAACAAAAGACAGTTCCAACACCTGAGTAGGAAATCAAATCACAAACAATGTTTGTGAATTGTGAAAACTTTTGACTGGAAACCGACCAACAGTAAAATTGCAAAACGCATAAGAATTTTTTTTGTGAAATTACAATAAATTATGCAATTTTCAATTCAGAGTTGTGAAAATACTAAAAATATTTGTAGATTTTTAATGAGTTCAGATTGATTTCAGTTTCAATAAGTTTTTGTAACTTTACCCAGAATTGTGGTAAATCAAATCACAAACAACAATTTTAAATTTCAAAAACTTTCAACTGGAAACCGACCGACTCATCTTAGTAGGTTTCCCCACATATCTTGGTATAATACTCGAATTGTATTATATTTTGTATTGGCAGAATTTTACTCATGTGTTGTATTGTAAAACATTTGTAATTTTACAAAAAAAATTAACAGTGCCTAGGTACACATAAATGAAATAGAAATAACTACAAATGCTTATATGTCATAACTTCAAACTGTATAATAATACATAAACGATAAAAAAATATTGAAATCGGGAAGTACAAAACCAAAAATTAAAGAAACAATTAATATAACAATAAAAAAGGAAACAAATAATTTATGAAAAAAATATTTTATTTCCTTTTCAATGGCAAAATCTTATTATGGGCATTTTTTACCTATTCTGAAATAATTGACAAATTCATTCTCAAGCCAGTGAATAAATTCATTTATTAAAAATTCAATATTTCATTACTTACAAAAAGGAGATCAAAAACCCAGAGGAAAAAACGCTCTTCTAATTCTTATTATCAACAATATTTTCTGTAACCTGATTATTCTTTCAGGAAAATCTTTTGTAAACCAGCATTTGCGTACATGAAATGGTATTTTTCGACAATAAAATAACTTACTCACTCATTTATATTTCTAGACTTCGATGCTCTTCGTGAATCATTTATCATCTTTCGACTGTACTATTACATCTTGTACGATTTGAACTTAAAGGTGGCTCTATTTAAACAAAACAAAATCTGGTAAATTTCGACCCTTTTTGAGCCATTTAACCCACACAAACTTGAATAATGAATATCGCCGAAGCTTTGGAAAAGTAAATACATATTTCTTGGTAAACTGTGGATTTCGTCGAAACTTAAGAACGAAATGTTTTCGTTGAAAAATATATATAATGCATTTGTTACACAATTAATTCGTCGAGAGGAAGGGAATCCATAAGTCGAGAAAGACATTTCACCCGATGCTCTGGATACTGGTAGCGTTGGAAAAATTCGTATTGCTACTGCAATATTTGGATATATAAAAAATATCTAATAAAAAAACTTTTGAAAGACAAGCTTTTATCCAAGCCGTGTACTAAAACGTACAAAATAAGTTTAAGTCATCGCTGACAAATGATTTAATAATTTTTTGTTGAATTATTTGGTTTCAAAAAGGTTGTTGCGCGAAGTGTTCATAGAAGTAGGTATAGTTTAACCATTTTCAATTGCAGAAGCTGTTTCTATAGGAAGCAAATCAAAAACTCACTTCGCTAACACGAGCGTATATGCGAAAAAACCGAACGAAAAATAATGTGTACTACTCGTAAACATTCCCCGTCGGCGAACGGAAGATCAAAAGAAGATCAAAAGAGCCGATAGTCAACGTGGGTTTGAGTGACAGTTGTCTAGTTCTACAGCAGACAATCAAAACAGACCGCAAGCCAACGATAATGCTTGTAGATGTGTCTATGCGTTGAGATTATTGAATCACCAGTTCTATACGTGTTTCAGGAGGTCTGAGTAAATAAAATCCAATAGCGTTTCTGGTCTGGGATCGAAATAGGTTTTAAAATATTCTATAGTTTTGTTGTGTTTTCTTGGAAAATATGGCTTTTTTTCGACCATGGGAAAATGAAATTATGATGATCCGATTGCCTATAAATACTTCTCGTTTATGGCATATTTTCTTTATTTTGGCACATATTTTCTGAAATATTTGAATATCTAAATAAAGTTAGGTATCTCCACCTCTGCTGCTCAAAGGATTCCGCCCCAAGAGCGGAAAACTTTTTTTTATGCTTCTGCAATTGTTAATGGTTTGACTATACCAACTAATTTGATTGGGCAGTGATTGGTTGGTAAGTAAGAACTTGTCAAAGTATTTAATTTTTACAAAGTATTCATAAAATGGGTACCAATTAATTTCATTGGACAATGATTGGTTGGTAAAGTAACAACTTGTCGAAGTATTAATTTTATTACAATTCGCGTGACAAGATTTTTGAAACCAAATAATTCAACAAAAAATAATCAAATCATTGTCAGCGATGACTTAAAATTATTTTATACGTTTTAGTACACGGCTTGAATGAATGCTTGTCTTTAAAAAGTTTTTTATTAGTTATTTTATTCTTTGCTTTTTAGTAAGTTATCAGGAAAATGAAACAAAATGTCGACTCTATTATGGCGGACAATTTTTGTGATTATGGTCCGATTGTATTCAAAATTGGTATCTAGGGGTTTTCAGGGTCGGAGATTATGATTCGAAAATAAATTAGATAGAAGTTACTCATAATGTGAAATAACTATATAAATACTAAAAAATAAATAAAAAAAAAATTAAAAACAAGCTTTCATTAGTTTTTAATAAAAACAGAGCAGAAAAGTTAAATATAAAAATAAAAATAAAAACATTTTCAAATACAAGCTTTTATACAAATGCACTAAAAAGGAAAAAAAAATTAACAGATTCAAAAGCTTGCCGCGGATACAAACTGAGTAATCTTGCGCGGCAAGATTCTGAATCTGTTACTCACAGAATAACCTATATCAAACAATGAAATAAATTATTTTTTCATTTTTAGTGCATTTGTATAAAAGTTTATCTTTAAAAATGTTTTTTTTTATCTCCTCCATTTTGACGAACTGTTAGGGTTTGAAAATACTGGCTGGTGTTCTTTCCTAAGTTGCACAATATTGAATCATCAAACATTGTCCTACATTGACCTTGTTTCAGATAATTGAAAAATCATCGATAACAATATCAGTTTTATCTAAACCAATACATTGAATTTTATCAGTCGCTTCAACCCACTCCATGCTCAATTAGTCGATTGTGATATAATAATCATTGTGATTTTCGCGTAATATCTGATTGATTGGAACCATATCGGTCCTACCTAATGTATAGGGAGAGCTGGAAAATATCGACCATTCTGTTTTTTTAATGACGAAAACCTATCTAGAACCTACAATGTTCGATGCCATATATTGAGATAGCAGCAGCGAGACTGCATAAGACCATGACAAAAGGAAGAGAACAATCCCCAATGTCACTTAGAGAGTCAGATGGTAGCTGACAGAGAATGGAGAGTAGCAAACTCTTCTTCTTTTGAAGAAACACTTTCCACATAGCAAACCATACAAATCTATCAGAAAACAAGCTATTAGGAAGAATTCTTCTCCAATTCCACAGTAATTCTCGATCCATGAAGCCCTACCTTCAAATGGATATTGATCACCATCAGAATATAATTCATGCCATGAGCATTCGTTGAACATCAGCAAAAATCATAGCCGCGAAATTCCATTCAGAGAAGTTACTACAGAAGTTCAACGTTGCCAAAAATCAACAATAAATCCTAATAATATGTTTATAACAATGGTGTATAACCAACAATAATTAATTATTGTAGGATTAAAATCAATTCTTCCTAGGTTTGTTCAGAAATTATCCCTTAAGTGCTAGGGGTTCTATCGGTCAATTTTTTTTGAAATTTGAGGCCTTATTATCTGATTCAAACATGGAAGCGAAGCTTGAGTGGTTTAATCTTTCATAATAAGGCCGCAAATTGCACGAGTTAAATTTCCTAGAGGCAAAATGCTTGGGGGGAAATTTAAAAAAAATTGCGATAAAATCATCTAGCACGAATGATATTTGATGAGAATATTTCCCGAATCATATTTAAAACTGGATAAAATTACCAGAAATCATGTTATATTATAATTTTCAACGGGGAAAGTTACAACAATTCTTCCAAATTCGAAGGAATCGTGTCCGAATAATTACCGTTTCTAAATGCTCCGTTTTATAGATTCATTCATTCACAATGATCATTCACTGCTTTCAAACTCACCCAAAAACCTGAAATATATATAAACTTTTCCCTATCAGATCAAATATGTTTGTATCTGGAACCGATAAAACCAAAAAAAAAGTTCCTCGGTATGGGATCGAACTCGAGCCAACCGCGTGATGGACTAACATGCTAATCACTGATCTACGAGGACTTTTATTGATATATTGAAAATGACACAAATAAATTATTCATTTCCTTACTTGAAAAACTGAGGCTTTCTAACATGCTGAAAAAGGCATATTTGAATTCATATATCAAATCACTCTATGTAATGAGATGAAAATCCCTTATTCCATCAATTTTGAATTTCCTATTTCCCAATATAGGAATTGAATGCGTTGACATTTGATTCTGACAGGACCAACTGTAGTTTTATCGCAAAAGACGCAAAACAATATCTAATCTACTGGTGGTTTTATAACGAGTAAAACCAAGAGCTTTTATCGGATAAATTTTTTTTGTAACGAAATATTTGACAATCAGTATTTATGAGGAATGACATGACTAAATCGAGACCGAAGGTCAGTGATTTTTCAAATGTCAGTTTTTCGACAAAATACTGATGAAAACAATCTACTGAGTTAAAGAAATTTATCCCTAAAAACTCAGGTTTTTTGGCAAGATAAATTAACGACCAAATATATGAATGAACAACAAAATAATTATGGAGATAAGTGCCATGTGAAGTGAAATGAATAGAAAAATCGAATTTAAACGGTTCTTCACATAGATTCAATATAAAATTGAACCGAGAAAGGTAGATCTAGGTGAAAACAACTACTTTCTGGCAAATACCACGCAGAACGTTGAATGATATTCACCTGAAAATCATCATACTTCCATAAAATATCAATGGACATTGAATGCAAATGTTTTTCTGATAAAAGCTCGATTATGTTTAATTTAAGCTCGTGTTCACCATAACAATCAAAGAATTTAATACACGGATTTCAGGCCCATAACTTGGCCCCCTATCATCGATTTTACGTATGAAGTGCAACCATGTGAAGTGAAATGAATAGAAAATCGAATTTAAACGGTTTCTTCACATAAAGGATTCAATATAAAATTGAACCAGAAAGGTAGATCTCAGGTGAAAACAACTACTTTCCTGGCAAATACCAGCAGAACGTTGAATGATATTCACCTGAAAATCCATGCATACTTCCATAAAATATCAATGGACATTGAATGCAAATGTTTCTTTCTGATAAAAGCTCGATTATGTTTAATTTAAGTCGTGTTCTCCTAACAATCCGCATACCGGTTTCAGGCTTCTTGGCCCTCATCAGTGCGTAGTAGTCAACCAGCCAACAGTCCCAATAACTCTGGCTGAAGTGAGACACAACGTAAACAAACCATCATCGATCTTGTAACACCTATAGGTACGCCGGAAAAGATAAACTTTAACTGGCGGTACCTAGTGACAGAAAGAAACACTCCGAAAATCTCCCACCTCGATAGGTTTCTAAATAAAAGATTCCTTCTCAGTAGGAGTGGCAAGCCCGTCTAGCATATAGTGAGAGATAAGTGCCATGTGAAGTTGTTTTTCACCTGAGATCTACCTTTCTCTGGTTCAATTTTATATTGAATCCTTTATGTGAAGAAAACCGTTTAAATTCGATTTTTCTAACAATAATTATCTTTATTAATACAACTAAATTATTTGAATGAACAGTTATTAAATACACAATTTTTATAAATTGTTAAGTTTGGTGTACCTACTGATTTCAAAATTTCCTTCTCTGGTATTCACACATGTAAAATATTCATTTTGATTTTTCTTACTCGAGGCTCGTAAGGAACTAATAAGATTTTCGTGATGTTCAGGATCAATTTGGAGGTAGGGTTTAATAGAAGATGATGATGAGTGTCCCGTTACCTTTATAAGTTGTTGGTCACTTACTCCTGCTTTGGCTAACTGGGAAACTGTACTAGCACGGTTCGAATGATTGGTAATTTTATTATTTGTAATGTCGAGTCCAATTTTAGTTGCAGAATATTTGGTCCAAGTAGAAATCGTATTAATACCCAGTGGAACATTTTTGTACCAACCTTTAGAATTTTTGTTTTTCCAAAAGGGATTTGGAGTTAAAAAAAGTCGTTCAGATGTTATGTTTTCATTTCTTTTTTGTAACAATAATTTTAACAATGCAACGGGACAAATACCTTCATCCATTTCATTTTTTGTTATCCATTTGCTGTCTGCCAATTTTTTCGACCCACCCTGTGTTGTCTTTGAGAATATTGTATTGTATTCAAATCTTCTTGTTGAAGTTCCATCTTGATTTTGTTCTTCTTTAAATTGGTAAATTTTACAGTTTGCAGCTTCGCCCCCCCTCCAAGCTAATTCATAAGAAGCTATATGAAAGAATCTTTTTTGTAACCCCTCTGGGTTGTCTATATTCCACAATTTTGCCATTTTTACTATATCTTTCTTGTTCAATGCTACAGAACTTACTTTTCTTCTCTCTGGAATAACTTGTAATTCTTTCCGTTTACTATTTCTTGCATCACGAGCTTCTTTAAAAGTTATGTCGGCAAAAGGATCGAATTTAATATTGTATTCATTGAAATATTTTTCTTGAATCATCTTCGCAGTTGAATTCCAAATTGATTTAACTGTATATTCTTTATAATCTTCTCCATTCCTTTTTTTCATATTATAGGCCCAATCCTTTAATATATCTGCTACTTTTTGTAACGGAGTTATTTTCGACAGTTCGTAATTTCGTACTCCATAAATTGTCTTCATATTGACGCTTCAGTATTTTTCGTGGATTGCGGGATTGCTTTTTCTATATTTTTTGTTATTCGTTGAGTCGAAACTTCCCCAAAACGACTCATGTTGTAATGTTTCAGTATCAATTATCAACAATACTTAAATAACTGACAGGGTAGACATTGAAGTGACGTAAGCATACTAGATGTGGACGCTTGAGAGGAACAGGCATTTTCATCGGTGATAAAAAATGATGCACCTTTCTTATCGCTGTCAAAATGACAGAACAGTCATCTTTAAATGACATATTTTATATAGGAGTTAATTTATCAGTATAAAACAGCGAGAAGACGTTTTATCACTATAAAACTGATCTGATTGGTTCTATAACTATAAAACTGATCTGTTTGAATTTTTTGCCATTTGATTGGAGCAAAATAATGAGGAAAATAGACTATAATAATCATAATATATTTTCAGGTATTTATTTCGTTTTGTTCATTATCCTTACATTCTAGTGAAATAATGTGTGAAAAGATGTCTGATAGAAATAAAATTGAATTTGAATTATATTGGTTTTTATTACTGCATGAAAGGGAGAGGTATAAGAATTTGACAATCAAAACAAAGTAAAGGATCCCCCACACCGGTGCGAAACGTTTGCGTTGCGAAAGTTCCACAGCGAAAAATCCGCTAGCAGCGCGTCAGCGAAATTGCTATGCCCACACTTACGTGATTCTTCCGCGACGAACCATACGAAAACATTTCAGAAATGAATACTGTTATTATCATTGATTGCCATGAATTCCTCTATTGAAGAAGACAAAAGCGGTGATAATAGGTATTTCGAGTATTGGGAACCACCAAACCCATCTCTAGATGCTTTCCAAAATTTGGATAGAGATCCCAGGCGTTCAACAACTTTGGCATTTGAAATACGCGAGATGTTTGTTACTTATTTAAATCAGTGAAGTATATTGTTTCAAAACATGCAGTAAATCCAACCCTATCTACTACCAAACTTTGTCCTTTTTCCTTGTATTTTTATGATCTTCATCAGATAGATCGTATAATATTGGATAGTTTTTAACACACTCTATTAGCTTTTCTATAACAGCCAAACATATCCATATACTGTATCGCTATGGTTTGCCGTGAGTAGACGTGTTCCACATCGTGTGCTGCTAAATTTTGCTAATATTGAAGGAAAAACTGTGTCTGTAAATCTGATTTCTGGAGTGGTTACTTGTTTCGTGTGGGTCTTTTAAACAGTTACATTGCGTTGTAAGTACAATATTTGTAATAACATGACAACAAGGAATCAGAAAAGGGGCGAGGACGGAGATCAATTGCACCTAGCAATTAAGTCCGCAGTCAATAAATTGTGCACGTCAGAGTCTTTCATCACCGAGCTAACTAACTGCATTTTTGAGAAAATTCGTGGAGATATTGAAAAGGAGCTGGAGACATTACAGAAGAAAACCACTGAGTTAGAAAAGGTAGTCCAGAAGCAAGATGATACCATTAAATTGATGGCCAAACAGAACGAAAGATTTGAGAAATGGATTCGTAGAAATAATATTATTGTCTACGGATTGGAAGAGATGAATGATGAAAGCATTAAAGATCGAATTTTACAAATCTTCAATACTAAAATGAACTTAACTATTAAAAATTCTGATGTCGGAAGCTGTTACAGACTGGGAAAACCTAATGCAAAGAAATCCAGGCCAGTGTTGGTGAATTTTTTCAATGGATATACCAGACAAATTATTTTTTCCAACAAAAAGTATCTCAAAGGTACCAAATACGTAATCAAAGAAGATTTAACGAAGGAACAATCAACTTTGTTTAAGATGGCCATACAAAAAGCTGGAAAAGATGGTAAAGTGTGGACAAGCTCAGGTACCGTCTTTTTGAAGTTGGCAGATAACAATATTACCAAGATTATCTCCATTGATGATTTGGCTGAAGTTTGAGTTCGTATATGCTAAAATGAGAATTTGTTTTTCCTTTTTTTTTCTTCTTTCTTCTGAACTATTTTTCTGAAGAATTTGGTTATATTTGGTGTCAGTTTGGTAATTTTTGTTATTCATCTTTATATAATATCTAACTGAAATCACTATTACAAAAGTTCAAACATTCTAATAGATTAATTAGTGGCACATGGGTGCAGTTGGGATGTGTTCGGATCCAATACTCTATTTCGAGTTTATAGTTTTTACTTTCTTTATTTTTTTTTTTTTTTTGGTTTAATTTTTATCGTGAAGATGGATTAAATTTAAAGCTATTGAAATTATGCTGTCCACATCCCTTTTAATTTTTTTTAACTATAATTTTTTCCTAATTTGGAAAATTAAAACCCTATATTAATTTCATTATCGAAGGTACTCGAAAGTATCAGTATTCATTATTACCTATAACGCAATCTGGATTTCGGAAAAATTATAGTTGTACAACGGCACTTCTCCATATTATTGATGATATTGTTCGAGCCTCAGACAAAGGTGAGTGTACTGTTTTGGTCTTGCTAGATTTTAGCAGAGCTTTTGACACTATCAACCATAATCTATTGCTTGAAATTCTACATTACATAGGACTGTCGAATAATGCTATGAATCTCATGGCATCATACCTTCGAGGTCGTAAGCAAATGGTTTTGGTTGATGGGCAATCCTCTAATTATATGGATTTGAAATGTGGAGTCCTCCAGGGTTCCATATTGGGGCCATTGCTTTTTGCTATATATACTTCCTGTCTGGTGAAAACTCTTCAGATTTGTAATGTACACCTGTATGCGGATGATACACAAATTTATTATAGTTTTCATCCCAGTATGGTAGTGGAGTCATGTGACCTTATAAATGAGGAACTTGATAGGTTCATTGAAGTTGCAGAGGATCACTGTCTTAGTATTAATTGCAGTAAATCTAATGTTATTCTTTTTGGCAACAAAAACAAACGAGATGAGATTTCTGATAGTGTAAGTATTGTAATAAAAAATGAAGTACTTCAAAACGTAAGTGAAGCCAAAAGTTTAGGGATAATATTGGACTCCAATTTAAAATTTGAAAAACACATAAATCAGATTATTCAACGTGCATACTTCACTCTTAAAACTATTTATGGCAATAGATATTTCCTCCCTATTCAAATAAAATCAAATCTGTGTGAGTCATTAATACTGTCAATATTTAATTATGCAGATGTACTCTATGGTCCATTCTTGTCCAGCCAATATCAAGTAAAAATACAAAAAGTACAAAACTCATGCTTACGATTAATATTTGGTATCCGCAGAAGAGAACATATCTCCCACAAATTGAAAGATAATGATTGGCTAAATATGAGCAATAGAAGGAGATTACATGCTGCTGTTCTTTTTCAAAAAATTATTTTCCATAAAACACCCTCATATTTGCACAGAAAAATCACCTATCGATCCGATATACATAATCTGAATATCCGATATAAAGGAACCCTTTCACCGCCAATCTTCAGACTAGAAATATTCAGGCGTAGTTACACTTATCAAATATGTTCAATATACAATCAGGTCCCTACCATGTTAAAATCCTACAGTTTGCAAAGATTCAAGAAGGCATATAAGAAACATTTGTTTTCAATGCAATCCTGATATACGTACGATGGAAATTAGATTAAGAATAGCTATAATTGTTTTACTTTCATTCTCTTATTTTTTTTATATATTGTTAAGTTCACCACACCTAGCGATATACTTAAGGTTAAGTGGAAGAACAGTTTATGAGCTGATTTTATATCATCTTATAAACTGAACTTCGCCTTTTGCTTTGGGCCTGATTCACATTATATATGTTTTCTTGTTTCTATATATGTAAGCAATAAAGTCGTTTATTATTATTATTATTATTATTATTATATGCCGCTGTGTCTATAGGTTCCGCGGGGGATCCTTCAAATTATATTAAATATTATTGAATTATTGATTTGTTGAAAATATAAACAGGATGTTCATAAAATCAGATGCGGAATCATCTGCGACTGAAAGATAAACTTTAGTCACTATCTTCCATCGTCAAGATAACCTCTTGTCAGTTATTCATGTTGAAAAGGGGAACATTCTCAATTGAATATTGATAGAAATATTTTTCTGTGAATCGAAAAATCCACGATTAAAATGAAGTTATTTTTTGTGAATGTCCAACAGAAACAACTACTTCCCCGGCTAAAGCCACGCTCGACATTGAACTACATCTGATAGATATTCTGAAAAAGTCCTAACTCAAAAGAAAAAATCTGAAATTGAAAATTTGCATTTTCATTCAGATAGTTATTTGATTTTCTATTCAATTGAGAATGTTCCCCTTTTCAACATTGAATTATTCTTATTTATTGTTTTGTTTAATAGGCAAATTCGTGTTTTTTCATAATTTATTCATTAGGTATATTTTTCTACTACAGAAAAGAAAAAAATTTCGAACAAGTTCTTATCGTCGCGTCGACGCGTAAAAAGCAATATTGGAAGTATGCTATGAAAGTAATGAAAAATGTTCTTGCATTCGTCATGAAAACCATTTGTCAATACGAAAGAAAAAACTGCCAAAAATGTTTCACCACGAGCGTGTCTCAATCGTCAAAGAGCAGCAGTATCTTTGGTAAAATGAATTATAAATCGTACAGTATTTGTTCGATCTGAAGAATCTCAGCATATCAAGAACATATTGAGTGAAATAATCTGGACTGAACCCTTAACAAGACTATCTATATTGAGGGCGGGTTGTAACCCACCTGGTCTCTCTTTCTAGATCATGACAATTAAAAGAGAGAAAACCTGCAGTTAGCAAAACCAAAGATGACTTGATACAACCAGCCCTAAAGGAGATCATCAATATCCTTTGTGAAATTGTGCCTTCTAAAATCTAGCAGTTGTTACAGCCGGCCATATACAGGGTGTTATTCAATAACCCACCACATCTGCCAGACCAAATGTTACAGCTGGGGACTTTGGGGATCAGTAAATACCCCTCGTCTGACCAACCAATCTTACGATTGCTCGTATTTTTGTTAAAGCTAGGCTTAACCATACTGAGCGTTATTAGTCTAGTGACCAATAACCGGACAACCTCCCAGAGCGGCTTGGGAAGCTATCTCACTCAGTATGTAATGAAGCGTGGGACTTAATTTTACAGTACAGTTACCAATCTCAGATAGTTCAGAAACAATAATACACTAAGGACTTGTAACAATATATATATATATATATATATATGTATATATGTATTTTCTAAAATATAAAAACAACAATTGATACACCTGGTATAATTAACGGAGAAAATGTATAGGAAGTCCAAATGAATTTCAATATAAAATATACTTGAATGGGAACAAATATGGAATGCCAAATAGAATAACTGTTCTTCAGGCATTTTGGTGATTGTTAATATTTCTACTTTTGTCGAATCAATAGTTGACTCTACTATGAAATCAATAAGGGAATAGTTTCTCATTACACTATACATATAAACCTTGCCAAATAAACAGTTTTATTTTCTTTCCCCCCACTGAAGAACACACCACGTTTCAACAGTTACTTAATGATTTTTCTGGATTACCGATTCTTATTAAGCGTTCACTGGTCGTAATATTATTATTCAGCTTCTTTGACAAATATTAATTCCATTCGTTGAGTTATTCCTGAGATAATTTCTGAGAGTTACACTTTTTCTGCATACTTTTGATGAATTGTCTACTTTATGAATAAAATACGAAGTATACATTTACTTCGCATCAGAAGATGGGAATGCATCTTCTCTAGATGGAATTTGACTTTACTTTAATTCGCTTCACTATTATGAGGACTTTTACTGAAACAGAACGTCTCTCTGTACTGGCTGAACACGGAATGACTTGTGATCTGATGATCTCTATTCCCGTTTACTTTTGACTTACGTCTTATATAGAAAACTCCCCCACTATGACCCCTTCTCAGTTTTTGAATAAGCGCGGTGTGGTCACACGGTAATGAATAATACTTTTGGACATTAATGCCACGGTGGCACTTTCCACTAGCATTCTTCACGAGTTAATGTTTCCTCCTGGCTGTCGGAGAATCGTTAATTATCTATCGCGGCTTTGGGCTTAATAGAAATAAAATAAATGTCCTGTCGTAATTAAGTTCGGCCTGTTTTAACTGTTAGGTCGTGCTGTCATTGTAACATATGCATGATAGTGTCTTCGATATTTTACGAGATTTTACATTATTTCGAACTCATACCGCCTTTCGATTTAATAACGGATCAAAATAAAACAGTCGTTCCTTTTTTATGGCCGCATTCTTCAGTTAAGGGTATTATACTTGGATACATTAAAATACTTGATTGATCGTGGCCATTACACAGTCACAAGAACAAATTGGTATCGCAATATTATTATATATTATTATACACGCTTTATTAGCTTTACTTGTATGTATTGTGTGATTTTAAATCAATTTTCAACCACTTCCAGACCTTCAAATCGTTTAAAATTTTACGAACCGATGACAATACAATAATTCCATAGCTATGACCTAATATCCACACCAAGATCGACAGAAAAAAATTATTTAAGATATGGCGAATAATCGAATGCACTTAGTTCATTCACCAAAATTTACTGAAAACTTCCAACTCGTATGGATGAATCAATCGAAGAGTTTTTCTCCCGTAGTATTTTTTAGTCTTCTCTAGCAATATGGAATGAAAAGTTTAAAATTAAATCACAGTTTAAAAAACTAAAAATACAGTCTTATCTAGAAATAAATACTAAAAAGTTAAAAATAAAGTCATTGACCAAAAAAATTCCTCTTGAGTAAAAAAAGCGTGGAGTTCTCTTCACTCACTTTTCATAATGATATTAAGATAACAGGTATCAAGCATCTCGCGCTCCTTTACCTAGGAGCAAATTTTTTGGTCAATTATTTTGTTCTTATTATTTTTTCTGGCGACCTCGTTTTAACGAGTCTATTTAATCTACACGAAATCGATCAAGGATGACCCCTATTAACGTTCAATTTATCTTTTAATGCACAATTGTGATATATGCAACTGAACATACCCCGAAATCGACCATTAATAACCTGTAAATGCCAATATTATTCAAATGTCAAATCATATTACCTTTGCGCTGTCAAATTTATGTATTTTAAAATTAAAATATTGTAAGTTTTCTCCTAGTTGAAGGAATTTGGTCGACGGAACATTTTTGTAATCAACTCGTTTATTATAATAGCGATTATGATCTTGAACATTAACGCGCTCGCTTCGCTCTCGCGTTAAAATATATCGATCATTAATCGCCACCATTGATACACTAGTTGATTAAATAACCATTAACTTTTCAGTCGTTATTGCTATATAAGTGTGTTTTTTGTTTTTTTTTAATTTCATGAAGCACAGACATGTTATGAAAATGAGAAAATAGTATATTGTGCAACAAGTGGGGAAAGTTCAACTTTTCTCACGAGTGTGGAAGTTTGTGGCACGAACCTGGAGGGCGAGTGCCGCAAACACACGAGTGAGAAAAAGTACTTTCCCCACATGTTGCACACTATACTTTTCCTACAACTGCACAAATTTAAAGAATTCAAGTAATGTACCTTGACATTTAATTTTATGGTTAGCAAAACTAAAATAACATTAAAGCATCCTACCTCTTAACAGTTGAATAATGTATTTGAAATTATAGTTAATAGTAAAATATGTATAATTTTGTATGGCCAAACCCGGAATGTCATTTCTTTTCAGTACATTTTCTGTTATATTAATCGTGAAGTTGAGGGTTGATCATTCATATACGGTGCATTTTCTGTTTCCATTTCAGTAAATAGTTCGAGTGGTTGTTTAATGGAGTTGACGATTTTATTAGCAACGTTAATTTTATTTTCAATAGACTCCTATTGGATTGCCATCCTCCATGGCGCTTTGAGGTTAATATGTCGCCTCCTACATTTACTAAAATTGTTGCCGGAGAACGTCTGAAGCAGTGACCTGTATATAGATGGGGATTTTCCAATTTAAAAAAAATTGCAATTGTCTTAGCCATACTACCAAATTTGTTAAGGCCGACTTCCTGTCTGGTACATTTTCCTTGCTGATAATTTAAAAAGAAACGTTTTTCTGGCAAGTCAATCGGTCGAAGAGCAGCATTGTTTTCATATATATTATAACGTTCCTGACTTTTTTGTTTTGGTGTTATCTAATTTCACCAGTAAAGCCGAATTTAAATCCTTTAAATTATCGGTTTTTAATTTCCACAACTCTTCTCTACGACATGCCCATGCTACGCCAATACCCACTGCAACCTACAAATACAAATATCAGGATGTAAAATTTTATTTAAAAAAAACAGTCCAGCCCGGGTTTTGAAACCAGGTCGTCTGTGTTCCAAGCGGATACCCTATCCACTGCACTACTGAGCTTTATTTTAAAAGTACATATATCATATATCTATCAAGCAGAATTTGAAACAGAAATTTTAATAATTATCTAATTCTTTTTTATCAACTAAAAAACTCACTAATTACAAAAAGCTATGTTAATTCGAGGAAAAAAGCGAAATATATTCTAAAAATAGTTCCTTCTAAATAAGCTTACCTTTATTAGTAAATATTCCTTGTCTGGAGCTTCGTTTAAAAATATCTGCAATTGGTCTGCTGTCAATATGTTTGATTTTTTGGGGACGTGATTGTCGGACTTTCTTTTCAAAAATGAACGTGATTTTTGATACGTGGATCTATCAATGTTATTTTTTATACTGATAGTATTTCGCAACATTGAATATTGTGACCAAAGTGTAGACGCCTTTAAAGTTTTCGACATCTCTTCAAAGTATACCAAAAGTACACTTCTCCTTTCCATAAATGTTTTGTATGCCAATTCATACTTTTTCCTGAAATTTCCGGCAACAAATCTAACGTTACTTTTGCAGCTTTTTCGAATATCTCTGGCGGAGTATTATCAAAATCGTCACTATTGTCAGTATCCATATTATTTATTATAAATAGGTATATGTCTTATTAGAATAATATTCAATAGAAATTGCGATTTTTATCAAACACGAATGAAAACCACCTTAGGAATTTAAAAAACTTCTATAATCTGACAGTTGTGATAACTATTTAAAGCTGAACAGCAGCCAACTGAGATTTTGTCGATTTTTATTGATTCTACATATAAATGTATGTGGTGTGGGCAAAGTGCCGTGCGAAAAAATATTTCTCACAGTTTGAGCAATACATAGTTTTCAAATTAAATAAGCTATGAGAAATACGCTACTTCTCATAGCAGTTGTAGAAAAAGTTCTTTATTCTCCAATATGAAAATAAGATGCAGAAAACATTTTTTTGAAGTATTTAGAATTAGTTGAGGACACTGTGAATACATAAATCAAAAAATGTACTGCCTAATTTTGGATATTCTATAAAATTAATAATTAAATTAATACTAATGTAACTGTCAAATCATGAAATACATTGTATGAACATATATACTTGCTGTCAAACGAGGGAAACTTCCACTTAATAATTTCCCCGTGAGTGAGTGCTCATGGGTTATACTTTCGCTACTTTCCAACAATTTTTGTATTTTCAAAATCAAATTGGAGTGAGGTATTGTTTGTGTGCTCTGCCAGGCATGTTCAATTCGTTATCTTGAAGATGTTGTCGGGTCTTATATTGCATTAATGTTCGGCAATTCTACTTTTTAAGTATCGTCCAGTCTGTCCGATGTACACTTTGTTACATTTGGCAGACTGTATTTTTAAGACAATGTCACTTTGAAGATCTTTTGGTGGTTCCTATTTTAATTTGCTGAATTGTTTATACAAAGTGTTTTCCTTTTCGAAAACTATGACGTCCGAAAAAAATCAACTTTTCCGAGAGACCTGATATGTTCGGAATTTAGAGAGAAATTGTGTCTCCATGTGGTTTGTGAATATTTTTATCTTCAAAAAGGATTTCCTTTATTGATTTCGATGGATAATTGTTTTTTCATCAGGTAGGTGTCAATAACACCAAGACTTTTTTAATGAAATGGTGGGTGGGATAACCGTAGATGTATTTGAGATTCAGAATTTCGTTTTTTTTAGTAGAAGAGTGTTCAGAATGGAAATTCAAGAATCTATCAGAAAAAGTCGGTTGGTGCTTCTAATATGTAATAATTGAGTTCTCATTTGTTTTTATTATGGTAACATCTAAAAAGCATAACATGTCGTTTTGTTTTTTTTCAACCGTGAATTTGAGGCGTGTACGATAGCTATTGAATATTTGTTGGGTAAGATTTTATCTTCTGGTACGCAGGTTCTGATTACGTCTACATAGCGTTTATAAAACGGTAATTCTAAACGCAGTTTTTCTATACACTTGTACTGGAGTCCAGACATGACGATATCTGCGCAAACTGGGGATAGAAAGTTGCCTATACCTAATAGTCTAAGAGCCGGTGGGAGATCGACCTTCACCGATCTGATAACTCGATGAGACATATTTTTTATCAAATATAATTTATAAACAAATATGCCTATGATAACTTGCCTATCGAAAAGTGTTCATAGCTTTAATTAATTAATTTCAATCAATTTTCTTTCATCACCTTCACTCTTTTGATACCCGAATGAGTTTCACTCAATGTTTTTAACACACAAACATGCCTAGGTAGCTTGCCTACTTATTTCTGTGCATGGCTACCTGGCAAGCAGATGTGAACAGGTAAGTCAATATAGGTAACTACACCGATCTGTTAACCAATCGAAATTGATATCATAGATAAAATAATTTAATTACAAAACCAATCGTATGAGCTTGCCTGCAAAAAATCGCACATAAAATATTATTGCCAAGCTACAAAGTTTTAGAATTTTAGCTATTTGATAGGTGCGAGAGAGAAAGTAGAGCGTCCGAGGTCCGTGTGATAGAACAGGACACAACATAGCAGCTGCACGCTACCTGACCGTTGAATGTATCCGAGTGCGCATGCTCGTGTACATGTGAGTGACGGTGACAGCATTTATTTACACTCGACAGTAATTTTGAACTCTATTTATTATAACTCTGATTTTGATCAAAATTTTTGTATTATTTCACACTATATATAATTACAGCTATGAAATAATCAAAAATAAATAATTTAATATATTAATAAATGAAAAAAAAAATAAAAATTCAACAATTTTTTTTTCATTTCAGAGCTGAATTATGAAATTTAAAAATGATAGAAAAATCTATATTTTTTATTTAAAATTAAATAAAGAATAATTTATTTATTATTTAAAATCAAATAAATGCCGTATAGCGGGAAAGAATAAGTGTTACTTTCAAAATTTTAGTATAATGAATTGAAAAAATCATCAATATAGAAAAATAAAATTTAATACATTTATGTTGTTAAAAGCGTTTATTACAAAGCATATAAAAGAGTTCAAAATTACTGTCGAGTGTAAATAAATCCTGTCACTGTCACTCACATGTACACGAGCTTGCGCACTCGCATACATTCAACGGTCAGGTAGCGTGCAGCTGCTATGTTGTGCCCTGTTCTATCACACGGACCTCGGACGCTCTACTTTCTCTCTCGCACCTATCAAATAGCTAAAATTCTAAAACTTCATAGCTTGGCAATAATATTTTATGTACGATTTTTTGCAGGCAAGCCTATACGATTGGTTTTGTGATTAAATTATCTTACCTATGATATCAATTTCGATTGGTTAACAGATCGGTGTAGTTACCTATATTGACTTACCTGTTCACATCTGCTTGCCAGGTAGCCATGCACAAAAATAAGTAGGCAAGCCTACCTAGGCATATTCTGTGTGTTAAAAACTATCAGTTGAGATGAAACTCATTCGGTTATCAAAAGAGTGAAGGTGATGAAAGAAAATTGATTAAAATTAATTCAATTGAAAATAGCTATGAACACTTTTCGATAGGCAAGTTATCATGGGCATATTTGTTTATAAATTATATTTGATAAAAAATATGTCTCATCGGGTTATCAGATCGGTGAAGGTCGACCTCCCACGGTCTCCTCTACTATAAGCCATAGGTTTGTTCGTGAAAAGTGTCTTCAAATTTAAAATAGTTGTTTTAGATGAAAGCTTGATCTCTTGGCAGTACGTCTAACGATTAATACGCATCTAGGCGTGAATATTTACAAACCGTGCCAAACTATACTGTACACGAGTTATACAACTGTTTACCTATTGATTATACCAATAGACATACTAATATTTGATTAACACCTGATGATTTGGGTCAACAGAAATCTTATCTTGTTAATCTCATCCGACTAGTTGGAAGCTGGTGAAACTGTGGCAGAAAAATCTTCTGTATTACATTTTGAAATTTTGGGGGCGAGTGAAGTGATTGTGGATTGGAGTGATATGTAAGACAGTGTTCAAATCGTGAATACTTCATGTCCTGAATATGGATACCCCTTTGTCTAAGGACTAGGCACAGATATGAGGGCATTTCTAGGCATCGATAGAATTTGCTGAAATTTTAGTATGTCACATCTTAGTTATATAACATTGTTTCTATGCGATCACGATAGCAAGTGCATTAGTTGATACAGGGTGTAATATTTCTTGTCATGTAATAAGCGATTTTAATATAATATCTTGTAATGCGATTATCAAGATCACAATGCAAAATTGACATATGAAGAGATGTCTCCGTGCCACCATATTGGAATTCCCAATCCACCCCCATTTAGGGGTAGTTTGTAGTTATGATTTCTGTAATAATCTGCTGACCGGGGATGACAAGGAATAGAAAGTTTTCCCTACACCCTGTTTAAACTAATGCAATTGCTAACGTGGTCACGTAGAATTAATCCAATATACCTTAGGTGTAACATAATAAAATTTCAGCAAATTCTATCGAAGCCTGGAAACCCCCTTATATCTGTGCCCCGTCCTTTGTGGATATCTGATGTTTTGGATGTGCCTTACTGACCATTTTACGATAGTCTTCCGTATTGAATCTCTTAAAAAAATACTCCCTCCGTCCCAAATTATGGTACACATTTCCGTTTTCATTTTGCCGGAAATCATGGTATATAAAACACAAGAATAAATTTTTCTTAGATGAATTTTATTGAAACTGCGTCACAAATCATGGTATACATTTCCGTTTTCATTTTGTCCGAAATTATAGTATACAAAACACAGGAATTAATTTTTCTTCAATACATTTTATTGAAACTCACTTTCAACTGAACTTTATTGCCCTATTACGATTGCTACCTCAACCTTGAATTTTATAATAAAAAATTGGTAAGGTATTCTTGATAGTATGCTACTTTTCGTTTTTGAAACAAAAATTAATTTCTAATTGTTTTAAGAGGATTTTTGTTACCTTGAACGTCTTTCCTATTGTTATTTATACCTAACTTAACCGTGGTCCATCTTGTTTACGTCTTTTTTTTAAATGCCCTGAACGAACCTCGGACGAGAAGAGAGTGACCCTTTGTGTTTTGACGGTTTTTTTTTCCGTAGACTCTTGATAAAAATTGTTAAGCCAGATTAATAAAAAAGCGCTGTAAAGCTAACCTCTTAAGAATCTGACTTTTCCTTGCACAAATTCTTATGAAAATAAAAATACAGTCAACAGTCGAGACACTAATATCGTTTTTGGCCATGACTTGAAAATATAGATTTTTGGCAGCCAAAAGTTGTGATTTCTGGTGAGCACTCTTCTCGGAGAACATTCTTCTTCGCCTCATTCATCTACATGAGATTGAGAATGCATTAAAATTCAAACAACTATTCGAATAAAAAAGTGTTTTCACTTTTACATTGTTTTATAGTTAAGATCCCTTCAGAATATCTTTCAGATGTAGTTCAATGTCCAGCATAGGCATAATGCCATGTATATGTTATGTTCTTTTCAAAGATACGATTTTATTCAAATGTGATGAAAAGTAAAAAATAATTGCTTTGGTGTGCGACGTAGGTTATTCCGTGAGTTATTCAAGTGCTTGTCGAGCGAATATTTTTCAGTTCTAATACAAAAGCGACAAGCTTTTGAATCTATAACTCACGGAATAACCTACGTCGCACATCCAAAACAATTATTTTTTTACTTTTTAGTGCATTTGAATAAAAGCTTGTCTCTAAAAAGGTTTATTTTTATTAATTATTTTATTTTGTGATTTTTAGTAAGTTTGCCTTGATCTATGCATTTTTGTTGATGCATCGTCATTATGAGACCTTTTTTCTGTAAGTTCTGAGGTATATAGTTCTTCAATGAGGATACCATCTAAAGATCAACTCGTCCGCCATCCGGGAGCTGCCAACTTCAATTCATGAATTCTGACATAAAATCAATAATCTTCGACTAAATCATACCCCAAAAACCCCGATATACAAATTTTGAATAGAAAAGGTCCATTATCACAAAACTTTTCCACCATCTTGGAGCCGCCATCTTTTATTTATTGATTTTGACAATAAATTCATAATCTCCTACCCCTAAAACCTCCACATACCCAATTTTGAATGGAATCGGACCATAATCACAGATATCGTCCGCCATCTTGATTTAATGAATTTTGACGAAAAATTTCATAATCGTCGACCTCGAGAACCCCCACATACCAATTTTGAATCGAATCGGACCATAATTAAAAGACTCCTCCGCCATCTTGAATTTTGGAATTTTGAAAGAAAATTCATAATCTCCGTCCCTGAAAACTTCCATGTACCAATTTTGAATAAAATAGGATCATAATAACAGAGATCGTCCGCCATCATGGAGCCGCCATTTTGATTTTATGAATTTTGACAAAGTGGGTCAAAGAACCCCGAACAAAAACATAGGGGAAATTGGCTCTCGTTCGAATTGGCTGGAATCCCATTATGTTGTAGTAGTAGGATGGGTCATTAGAAAAAAGTGTGATTTCAAATGATTTTGTAGGTTTAGTTTGTGAGATATACGATTGACAAAGAAAAAAACTGTTTTTTAGTCGAAATAAGACAAAGTAAGGATGAAAATGTATTGATCGGAACTCATTAACATGTTCAATTATAATCTTATTGATGATAGTACATTAGGGTGTATAAGGGGTATAGTAAAAAAAATCGTTTTTCCGGATTTTTTTCCAGCACTATTTTCAACCAACAAGTTATATTTTGTAGAAATATCATAGTGTCAGTCTATTGTAGGCGGAAAAACGTGTTTTGTTTCTTGATAACTCTCTCTGTTTGATTTTTTTAAAAATTTTTGAGTATATCCCTATACTGAAAACAATTGACAGATCTTTTTTTATTACAAAAAAGGAATTAATTGCTTCTGCCCATTGAATGAAAGATAGGGTAACATTCTGACGAACTCAATTGTTCAATATTACCTTTCATTTAATAAAGGGCGTGTTACATTTTTTTAGGCCATTTACAATGTTATTATTGAATATCTAGAAAACTGTTTCGTTAATTTGGACCATATTCCACTCAAAATATTTTGAAAATGTTGACTATCAAATACCATAGTTTTATCAACTTTGTATGTTGCGTTTCCAAGATATGCATTTTTTAAGTTTACGGTATTACGATATTTTATGGAACCTTTCGACACATTCAATTCTATAATAAAACTTTTCGAAATCAATTATTTGATACTATAAACAATACAAACCACACTCAACAACAATTTGGAACTTAACAGTATAGACTAAAAAAAAAACGAATTATAAATAACGACTTCGAACATAACAAGGCAATTAATATTATGAAAATTATAATATAACAAGTCGAAATTGAAACTAATTAGTTATAAACAACATAATCAACAATTTACATCATGGAACTCTCAGAAAACAAACACTAACCAAAACCCAAATTCAAATAAAATTATTAATATTGTTATTGATTGGTCTATTCGCGCAATCTAAAACATTTCTCAATAGTTTATGGCTAGGGTACTTTATTGTTTCTATTCAAAATTGATATGCGTAATCCTGAACCTGAACTATTACGCTGCCGCATAGCGTCCAAATTTAGGAATGCTATGAAGTATCAACAAGTAATTCGAAGCGAAACACGCTTTTTTGCAACGGAAGTAACTGAGGCCAATAATTAACTAGACCAAAAAAAAATATTCGATGAGTCAAATCGTCTAGAAGTATATACCAACGAATTATTTTTCAACAGTGAGATTTCTTCCACTGAAACCAAACTAGTACCGAAGCCAAATTTCCACATCTATACAAGAATTTATCACAAGGTCATGCAAAACTATGATCATCCTGTCTCTTGACAAAAATCCTCCAGTATTATTCCTGATGCTCCTGCAAATGAACGTATTCTAGGCTATTATTGTACCTGCAAAAGTGGAGCGCACTTTGGTACGTACCTAGGATATGCTCGTCTAATAAATAATGTTTTAGATTGCGCAAATAGACCAATAAATAACAATATCAATAATATCATTTGAATTTACGTTTTGCTTATTGTTTGTTTCTTGAGAGTTCAATTAGGAAAATTGTTGTTTATGTTGTTTATAACTAATTAGTTTCAATTTCGATTTAGAGTTCACTACTACAATACACTATAAGATTTTCCTACCTAAGGGTTCACTAAAGCACGACTCGTGTTTTTCTATACATTAGCTTCATCAGGTTCATTTCGATTTGTTATATCATAATTTCCATAATATTAATGGACTTTTTATGTTAGAAGTCGTTATTCATGATTCGATTTTTTTTTAGCCATACTGTTGAGTTCCAAATTGTTGTTGAGTTTGGTTTGTGTTGTTTATAGTATCAAATAATTGATTTCGAAAAGTTTTATACTAGAATTGAATGTGTCGAAAGGTTTCATAAAATTTTGTTAAATCGATAGGTTACCCCATATATCGTAATACCGTAAACTTCAAAAATGCATATCTTAGAAACGCAACATACGAAGTTGATAAAACTAAAACTATCGTATATGATAGTCAACATTTAAAAAATATTGTAAGTAAAATATTGTCCAAATTAACGGAACAGTTTTCTAGATATTCAATAAAAACATTGTAAAGGACCTAAAAAAAATTTTACGCACCCTTAATCTAACTGAAATGTAATATTGAACAATTGAGTTCGTCAGAATGTTACCCAATCTTTTATTCAATGGGCAGTAGCAATTAATTCCTTTTTTTGTAATCAAAAACGATCTGTCAATTGTTTTCAGTATAGGGGTATACTCGAAAATTAAAAAAATATATATATATTTCAAACAGAGAGACTCATCAAGAAACAAAATACGTTTTTAGCCTACAATAGACTGAAACTATGATATCTTAACAAAATATAACTTGTTGGTTTTGAAATAGTGCTGGAAAAGAATCCGGAAAAACGATTTTTTTGACTATGCCCCGTATACCCCCCAATGTACTATCATCAATAAGATTATAATTGAACATGTTTATGAGTTCCGATCAATACATTTTCATGCTTACTTTGTCTTATTTCGACTAAAAAAACAGTTTTTTTTTTGTCAATCCTACCCCAATATCTTATATCTCAGAAACTAAACATACAAAATCATTTAATCTCACACTTTTTTCCAATGACCCATCCTACTATAACATAATAAAATTTCAACCAATTCGACCAATTGAAAGATTTGATTACAGACAGACAGACACCGTGACAGGCGAAACTAAATGAAAGCTTGTAAAATATCCTCATTTTTATCTTCGATTTTTACATTTCCAAATTTCAATCCAGAGTTTGCATTTCTTAAAGTTACACTCTTCACCAAAAAGTATAAATTCTGCAGTTTCATGTTATGTATTTGTTGAGAACGTTCTTACATATTTTATAGCGTTCTTGAAACGAACAAGGAACCGCACTGGGGTGAATAAATCCGGATTTTCTTTGGCGAACTAAATCAATCAATTCCCAAATACGTCTTCTCTCGAAATCGACCAATGTAACTTGTAATCGTTCCATATGCGTGACATGGTGATTCGATCAAGAAGTGTTCATTCACAATTCACAGACGACCTAGTGGAAAAGTTTCGCATATTAATTGATTTCCATATTTATTACGCCCTGTTCGATGGTCCTCTTTCAGTTGGTACATATGGGCTGAATCTGCAGATTGTTCTCGCTGCTTTTTCTAAATGATTGCTTATATTACTGGAAAGCAAGTGAGTTATATGGTCATCAGGAGGGCTTGAAGAACCCACTAAAATGCCTTACATTAGCATTTCGAGATGCGAGCGCACGTAAGTTTCGTAAGCATTATTTTCGCTTATTTGAAATTGAAAATTTTCCATTGAGCTGATGTAATGACATCGGTGGGTTTGAATTCATTGATATATTGTTGCCAACTTTACTCCGTTATTTCTGTTTTTGTTCTAGAAAGTTGGCAATTATAATTTCTCCATTTGGGTAGTTGAAGATAGCCTTACACTACCGATTTTTTCTCCACTATTACTGAATATTCACACTAATGAAAGTATTGACTTGGCTCTAAAAAATTCGTTCGATTGTTCTTGTTTTCATGATTGGTGTGCTGATTCCTTTTTTTAATAAATATTTTATAATAGCCTATGTAGGCACTTTCATTGTGTCTGAGGAAATAGAAAAAGCAACGAAAATATATCATCCTCAAATTCAAATCTGGAAAGTTTTTTCCGAAAATCGATCAGAAATATTGACATTTTTGAAAATATTTTTGGAAGAAAAAGGCAATATTTTCTTGCACTCAGTGATTGCCAGGCAACGGAAAATAACTGTCAGGAAATATTTATTTTTGTACTGTGAGAAAATATTATTTTTATTATACTTTTTTGAAAACACCTTATGTCTGTCTGTGTTTGCGAACGAACGAAATAAGTTTTCTTGATCTCCGATTATTTCCATAGCAACAATTTATAAATTGTCAGCTTTCATCATTTTCTGTCAATTAAATTTATGTCAATACCTATATTATCAAAAATGTGCTCGGCAGAAGACAATGCCGAAATTCCCGATAATATCTTGGAACAAACGGCCCAAGCGAACACAAATTTATTACCAGTGATATCCAGATCCAGATATGTTGCCCATAATACTGAGAACTGTCAGTGAGTAATCTGACAGTTATCAAACAGCTGATGAGGGAACAAGCAAAACTATTTTCCATTAGAGTCCGTGTGTCTTTCTTGTGAATTTTCTCCGAAAAACACTATCCTAAAAAAATATTCTTGACATTGCTAGGATCCTTAGTTCATAGTGAATATTGTGAAATACCAAAGTTACTCCCCATTGTACATATTTATGGATCAAGTCCACTCATTATCATCAGGCCCGGAGAGAGAGGGGGGTAGGGTAGGGGGCAAATGTCCTGGGGCCCGAGAGAACAGAGGGCCTCATGGAACATTCAAATATGATTTTTCAACGCCCACACCGGCTTCCTAAGTGTGGTGTGTATGTCTATTAAGATCCATATAACCTTCAATTTTACGAATTGCGACAACCTTCTATACATTCGGGGGACGTTACCATCGATCTCAGTGAAGAAATTAATCATTTCAAAACTCTTCAGTCCGCAAACTTCGGAGACAACATGGAACTAGGTACTCATTATTATTTTCAAACAAAAAGTACGGAGCTTGTTTCCAAATGTTTGCGTGGCAATTGGGATATTTTGTTCGATACCAGTGACCGTAGCCGAAACGGAGAGATCATTTAGTACTTTGGCCAGAATAAAAGATCACTTGCTTTCGACTATGGGTTAGACACTACTTAAGGTAGTTGTGAAATCCACTTCAATCAGATTTCGTTTATATTCATAACGCTTTCAGTTAACATTATTACCTGTATCATATTACATTTTTGGAATCATTTACCACACCGAAAGCGAGATATAAGGCTTCAAAGTTGCAACGTTCAACACGTAATCCCTATAGTGAGCTACCGCGGACACCACATTTTAAGGCATAACTAGAAACCCTCCATTCAGATCTTTTTGAAAAACCAGTATATTATCAGAAGGTAAGTAACACATTTTATAGAAAAAATTAAACACGCGTAGCCATACAGTTATTTAGTTATTGATATAAGAAGTTTCTAAATTATTGCGTGTGAGAAGTGCAAGAGAGGGAAGGCTGAGAATCGTGACAACTTCTCGAGCGAGCGCTCGTGATTCAAATAAGCGAGAGCGTGAGGGTCTTGGGGGTTTGAATTGCACTGTGTTTTGGAATGCACATATTTATGAATAATAATTGTGAATAATTCCGTTAATATTAATAAGGATACTGATGCATTTCCAACATATAACAATAGGAAAAGATATTAAATAAAATGTAGTTTTAGCGAGTAACGGCAATAAACAGTGCATAAACTTTATTTCATTTAAACATTTGTTCAACACATGTACGTATAACATAATTCGGATATTTTCAAACATAAACAAAAATTATTCAGATTTCCAACAGGCTAATAAATTATAACGTATACATCTACAAAAAATATAAACAACAACGAATGTAATATTATTTATTTTTCTATTATATTAAATAATCACTTGATTGACTAAACATTTATTTTTAAATCATTAATGATTTTAGTAAATGCTTTCCTATTTTCAGTAATTCTATGTTTTCTATTCTGCAATTTTTCAGTTAGGTGATTAATCACAGCTTCTTCCCCTTCATCGTGATACCTTTGTTTCAGAAAATCGTATGTTATATTTTGTTGCGCAATTTTTTTCACTAATTCTCATGATATAACATTATTTAAGGCACTTAAATTGGGTAAATTACAAAATACTCTTTCGTTCTCAGGTCGCTCTGAAATACATTCTTTATATAGATTAAAAAAAAGTTGTGGTGAGAAACAACAGGTAGCAGATCCTCCTGAAATAATACCAATTTAACCAGTCAAAAGTACAGCAAAAATTTCGGAAATTGGACAGTATAAACATTTGATAGTTTGATACATATGTGATTAAATTCCAAATGTGAATACATCCAGGTTATTGTGCAATTTATTGAAGAATGTTCACTGTAGGACCCTAACCAAATCCAGAAAAAAGGTCAACAAATCAATAAAAAACCTATCTATCTACAGAAAAAAATCAACACAATAAGAAATTAAAACTCACTGATAAATCTACTAACCAGTGGCGTACTTCTGGAATTTCCCATAAACAAAGTGATAATAAAGTTATAAAATAAAATAAATTTATAACTCAAGAAAATGTCTTGCCTGAAGTGCAGTGGGCCAATAGTTAATGATTCCTATTGTGAATGTGATGGTTGCGGGCACAAAATCCACCATGTATGTGCTGACTTAACAGCATCAGAAGTTAAAGTAATGCAGCTCAAGAATAAAAGAGCTCTGAAGTTTTTCTGTGATGCATGTCTAGAAGGTCTTAGATTAGTCCCGGTTTTACACAGTCAGATTAATGCCTTAGAGGCTAGATTCGGGGAACTAGAAAAGCAAATTGCATCGAAAAATCCAGAAGCCAATATAACCATTCAAACAGCTCCAACCGGAGATGCGAACTATGATGCATTGTTCTCTGAGGTTGAAGACAGGAAAAGACGTGCAAACAACCTGATTATACATAATCTACCAAAAGCAGAAATAGACAACCCTAACCAAGATAAAACGATAGTCTGCAATATACTGAATAACATTTCATTAGCTGATTCAGTGAGAAAAGTAATCAGAATTGGAAAGTCCACTAACAATCATTACTCAGCAAAGGTGATATTGAATGACTCATCGAGCGTCTTGCACGCTCTAAGGAACAAAAACAAGATCAATGACCCCAATATAAAACTAGCCTCGGATTTGACCCCAAACCAAAGAGATCACTTACAGCACCTAAGGAAAACCCTTGAAGATCGCCACCAAGCAGGTGAAACCAACCTAACAATAAGATATATACGAGGAGTGCCTAAGATCGTCAAAAAAAACTAATAACCACGGATAAACTCGAAAGACCTAAGCATTTTTCAATATACTACCAGAATGTGCGTGGTTTAAGAACAAAACTGTGGGAACTGGAACAAAGTGTTTCTTCATGTGACTACGATGTTATAGTTCTTACAGAGACATGGCTGAACAACGATATTGGTAATGGAGAATTAAATCTCATAAACTATAATTTATTCAGGAAAGATAGAAGCATCACTACAAGCAACAAATCAAGAGGAGGAGGCGTGCTTATAGCTGTATCGAAAAAATATTCTACGGAGCTGATACCATGCATATCAGACAATATCGAGCAAGTTTTCATTAGTGTTAAATCTAAATCCAAGAAAATAATAGTTGGAAGCATCTATCTTCCTCCTAAATCAGATGCCACACTCTACGAATCCCATAGTAACAGTGTAGATCACATTCTAGCTACACATCCTGAGCACGAGCTATACCTATTTGGAGACTACAATCTTCCTACAGCCCGGTGGAGTAATGATGAAATGGGAGTATGTGTTGAAAGTGATATCAATTGTGCAAGTCATGCTTTATGTGAGACCTTTGCATTTCATAATCTGTTTCAAATCAATAATATCCCAAACTGTCACAACACTCTTTTGGACCTCATTTTCACCAATAACAGAGAAACCGTTCCTGCTATAGCTATGGACAACTTACTCCCGTGTGACGCATACCACCCAGCACTTTATGTGGATATTCAGATCGAAACTTCATGTCCAACACCATTATCCTATGATAATTTTTATTACAATTTCAAAAAAGGCAACTATTATAATATGAACATATTTTTTAATAATGTAAACTGGGAAGACCTACTATCCAACAAAACTATTAACCTTGCGGTGTCTGCCCTTTATGAAGTCATTCTAACAGGCATTCAACTATATGTTCCATTAGCTCGTTACAAAAATCCCAAATTTCCCAAGTGGTATTCTATTGAATTACAAAATCTCACATTTGAAAAGAAGAAGGCTCATAAAATATACAAAGAAACAGGCTCATGGGACGATTACCTCCATTTCTCACAACTAAGAACTGAATGTAAAAGACTCAGTAGAACCTGTTATAGTGACTTCATTGAGGAGACTCAAAGGGAGGTGCCACAAAATGTTAAAAAATTCTGGAATTTCATTAATAATAAGAAAAAAGATAACTGTCTACCGAATATCATGTTTCTAGCAAACGATCAGGCTAATGACGGCAAAAGTATTGCAGACTTGTTTGGTAAAAACTTTCAATCCATTTTCAAAGAAAGCCATCTCAACGTTAGTGACGAACAAACTTTCAATCAACATGTAGACATTTCGAACTGTACCATAGAGCTATCTGATATCTTCGAAGGACTAGCTAATCTAGATCCTAACAAAGGCATCGGACCCGATGGAGTGTCTCCCAAACTTCTAGTAGAATGTAGATGGTCACTTGCTAAACCCCTTCATTTCCTCTTCCTCTTGTCACTTAATTCTGGTATTTTTCCGGACAAGTGGAAGAGCAGTCATAACACCCATTTTCAAAAGTGGAAACAAAGCCGATATTTCAAACTATCGGCCTATCTCTATTTTAAGCTCGATACCTAAACTATTCGAAAACATTGTTTGCAATAAAATTAAAAACCTAATCACCAACGTTATAACAGAAGATCAACACGGGTTCTGCAAGGGTCGATCTACTACAACAAATTTATTAATATACACACAATTTATACTCAATGCCTTAGAAAATAGACAACAAGTGGATGCCATATATACAGACTTTTCTAAAGCATTTGACAGGGTGAATCATAAAATTCTAGGAGCTAAACTGGAAGCATTGGGCTTCCACGGTATAATGTTGAAGTGGCTCATCAGCTATGTAAGTGATAGAACTCAAACAGTCAAAGTACATGGCTACGTCTCTGACGAAATAACTGTCACGTCTGGTGTACCACAAGGTAGTCACCTCGGCCCCTTTTTATTCAATATCTACATCAATGACATAAATTCATATTTGAGACACAGCCAAGCTCTGTATTTTGCTGACGACCTGAAACTCTATAAAGCCATTACCTCTCTGAACGACTGTTATGAATTACAAATAGACTTGGACAACTTGAAAAGATGGAGTGATGTAAATGACATGGATCTCAATATCAGTAAATGTTTCACAATAACTTTCAGCAGAAAACCAACTCAAACAGACTTCGGCTATTCCATATCTGGTGAGCAGCTTCCACAGGTTACCACTGCTAGAGATTTGGGAGTCACCCTGGATAGGAAATTGACCTTCAACTTTCACTATGAGAATATAATTAACAGAGCTTACAAAATGTTGGGTTTTGTATGCCGGAATACGCGGGACTTCACAGATATTCACTGCCTCATATTTCTTTACAACTCCTTTGTACGATCTTTACTAGAGTATGCTTCTACAGTATGGTGTCCCACCTATAATATTTATATACACAACTTAGAAAAAGTACAAAACAAGTTTCTTAGGTTTGCTGCATACAAACTTAACATTCCCTTAGATCATAATAGTTCAAATAATATCCGAAATACAATTGGAATGACCAGTTTAGAAGACCGCAGAATACAGGCAGACTTGACCCTTCTATTCAAACTGATCAAAGGACACATAAATTGTCCATCTTTGTTATCACAGGTCGGTCTCCATGTTCCGGCTAGGTGCACTAGAAACAATACTACTTTCTCAATAGATTTTCATAGATGCAATTATGGACTTTTTTCTCCATTAGCTAGAATTGCCAAGAATGGTAATAGCATTGATTTGGATTTCTTTTCTCTGAGTTTGGAATCCTTCACTAGAAACAATACTACTTTCTCAAAAGATCAAATTTGGTTGAACAGTCACAGATATCAAACAGCATAAGGCTTCCTTTTTCCATCTATTTTTCTCTCCTCTGTATCATATAGTATCTGCATTTTATTTTATTTTATTTATATCTGATTGTATTTATTCGTATGTATTGTATAGTTTCAAATTCTTAGTCGTAAGTTAAATTTAGTAAATTCTATTCCAACTGTAAACTTTAAATGTAATGGTTTATCCGTAAATAAATAAATAAATAAATATATGATTTCATATATGTTGATGAATCTGACTATTTACCAATGAAGCGAACTAATTTTTGCAAAATGTGTACATCATACATCGACTCGTGGAAATTATCTGATGTTTCGTTTGGTATTCAATCTTTCGCTAATTTTGATAGCTCGAACATTCCTGGCCCTTTTCAATCTGGGAATGTTTTTCTAAAAATAATTAAGCTATCCACAAATCCTGCTATCATGGTAAAATCTTCTATTAAATTATTATTAATGATTGCTCTCAGTAATCTCATCGAATCTCGCATTATGCACACCGAGTAAATTCGAAGTTGTAGATGATTTAAAAAATTATTTAAATGCTACCAAACAATTTACTAAATTTGGTGAATCGACTTGTATATTATTCAAATATAATTGACCAGAAATTGTAGACATCCCGTAATTTTCGTCGCCACAGGATTGATGCTTCGTAGGGCTAACATATATATAAAATTCTTTATTTTCACATTTGGCGGCGATTTGTAAAATGTCATCAGTCATACACAATCCAGATGTTTCCAAATCAAAATAAACTATAGAATAATTTATTGATATTGATTCGATGTTTTTTAATAATAGTGGTGATGTTCACAATTCCTTAATTCCAACGTTTGGTTGATATGTTACATCTTCTGACTTTTCCCTCGATTTTCTTAACATTTCCCTTTTTTTAATGTTTTTAGAGCAAACTGCACTGTATCTTGAACAACTAAATGCGAGCGATCGTTGGATTGCGACGTTGCCAATAGTCCAGTCATGGCTTATTTACTGTGTCACGCATGCTAGTTGAGTTTCTGAGTGTACAGTTCCCTCTAAAAAGATCCCACTAATTCAGCATTTGAACATGTATCGCGTCGCGCTACAATCGAGCCTAATTTTTGACACTGTTTGCAGCACGACAACTACCTTAATGGTTTGGCAATGCTCTCAATCGAGTCCCAATTGGCTAGGTAGCTGAATTTCGATAAAAGGGTGAAAATAATTTGTTTTGAAAACTTAATTGCACCTATTGTTCAAATATAGTTTCATTTATTCATTTTACTGTTACAAGAGTTTACATCTGTATTTAATATCTGTCAAATAGAAAAAAACTTTACGAAATAACATTTTTTTATCAATTGCATGAAGCTTCAAACAGTCTAGATAATAAATCATTTATATATTATGGTTTGTGGTATTCATTAGCCAGCGCCCTCAGTTGGATTATAATGAAAAAACTGATGATATGAAAGGAAAAGGAGGTAGGGCCCGGCTGCATACTCTGCCCCATGCCCAATGCTGGTTCTCTCCGGCCCTGGTTATCATTTACCTGCTTTCACCCCGACTGTGTATCTGAGAGAATGATTTGGTTGAGTTTGAGTAGCTCTAAGTAGGCCAGTGGATATAGACAATCAATTAACATTAATTCCAAAAGTTTTCAAACTTCAATGGTATGTAAGTGCATTAATGAAAACAAACTATAAAATTTTGCAGAAATCTGTGATGAACGGTACATTGTTTTAGTTGCAAAAAACGTTTTCATGCTTTATTATTGCACTGAAAATTGCAAAAGTTCTGCAAACAGGCATACTTATCGTAATGGTGTTTACAACATGCATTAAGTTTCAACCTTGTAAAAGTTACAAAAAGTTGGTTTTTGTCATTCGTTTAAGTTTTTCATTGTAATTGAATTAAAAAAATTACAAAAGTTCTGCAAATGATATAAGTAAACGGAAAAAAGTTTGAAATATTCAGGTACATTTGCAACCATTTCTGAAAAACGCATAATTTCTTTATCAAACTTTTTTATCGACGCTCCCATTTTCAATACACACAAGCATTGAAATAATTACAAAAGTTTTCTATTGTGGTTGCAAATGAAGATAATATCGGTCTCAGTGGATATGTTACTTTGCAACCTCATACGAAAAACAAAACCTATTAATCCACCAATTTTAGTTTTTTGCATTTTTACCACTTTTGAAATAATTGCAAAAGTTCTGCAAATTGCAATTAAAATTACGACTGATATTGACTGAGATTTGCAACCGTCATTGTTCAATGAAACATTTTTTTTGTGTTTTTGATTTGTTTTTTTTATAATTTGGCCATAAATTGCAAACATTGTGCAAATAGGTTTATATATTATATATTTATATGTATAGACAGACATATGCCTACAGTGGTCCAGTTAAATACTTGATTATCCATCGCGTATATCTGTTATATTTTGTACTGGTTGATTGAAATTGCATCCGAAGAATAATACGGTTACGTAGGTACTAATTATCAAACTCTGAAGCAATCACTGTTTTCGACTAATCAGCGACATAAATTCAATCTAATATTTTCGAATGCAACGATCCAAAGAGTACAAAATTCTGCTAAAAGACTATTGGAAGACATTAAATTTTCATCAAACAGAAACGTTGCTGAAAAATTAAAATTTGTGACATCGACATTACATCTCAAATTTAATTTTTACAATTTCTTGAATTTTATGAAATTATAATTTACCTTTCCACTCGACTTTCTTACTCCAATTTTGGTTTCGCATGAAAAATTCTATTGAATCCGAATGGGGGACTGAAATGTATTCGACACGTAAAAAACATTGTCTTGATTTATGAAAATTTTTAAAATAAAGAGGGAAAAGGCAATTCTATTTCAGTTGTAGCTCCAGGACTATTAGATGAATGTGCATTGTTTTTGGTTAGTTATATAGTTGAAAAGTGTGACTGTGTGCACGTATCGATATAATCGATGAAATGTGCATAAAATTATTTTATGCACGAAATACAATTTTTTTCATCAGTTATATAGTTGTCTGGCAAAAAATACAATTGTCAGTCTTTTTCTTATTCTGCTAATGAATCTTGTTACTTAACTGCTGTGCATTCATCAATCTGTGAACAAAATACTGTGATGTAATACAGTTGTAGGTTGATCGTACTAATGTACAACTGTTTTTTGAATCTCAATATTTCCTCCATTTTTTAATGAATAAATAAAATTATGAAAAGTGTCGAGGGATTCTCGATTCTCCATCAAATGTACTCAGAGTATTTTTTATGCACATTCCTAATTGTAATATGATGTTTTGAATTCATATCGAAAACGTTAGCTTTCAACATTGAATGATTTCACCTACCGTTGACGAGCTTCTTCTTGGTCGATAGTTAACTTGGTAACACAACTAATGTCATTTATTAGGTATATGAAAATCTTTATTATTCAAATAACACAGGTGTTGCAAATTTTTTTTTTTATTTCTTTTTCCATTGTAACATAGTTTGCAAATTATTATACCTCCACCAATTGGTAAAATGAGTTATCTGGCCGATTCGCAAAACTTTTGCTTTTTTGGTAGAGTACAAATACGAAATTTTTTTTTTTTGATTTCACTCTCAATTCCGTGTTGTAGACGAGGTTGCAAATTGAAGAAAACATTGTACGTCAGGTCATCTTCACTTGCAACCATTATTGGAAACTTTTGTAATAATTCCGATACTTATTTCAATAAAAAATTTTAATTAAAAAAATATTGTCAAGAACATTATTTCAGTTATTTTTCGTTTAGAACTTTTGGAATTTTCATCGTAAAATTAGGACTAACAACAATTTTTTTTCGATAAAACAGATATTTCCGTTTTGTTTGAGTGGTTGCAAATTCATCAGAGGATGTAAAATGTTATTTATCAAAACTTCGAAAGTTTGCAGAACTTTTGAAATTTTTCCGCGCTAATAATGTGAAAATTCATTAAATCCTGATTTTCAACATCTTCCGTTCGGAAAAAAGGGTTGCAAAATCAGACTACATATCATATGAAAGTCCTCTTCACTCTACTGAAGTTTTGAAACTTTTGTAATTATTATAAAATTTTGGGAAAATCATGTCTACTGGCGCAAAGCTAGACCCCGCCAAAATCATAAACTCTCATCTATGTATTTTTTTCTTTCTCTCCTCCACATTCTCATTAATGAAGACAATTCATTATTATTATTTTTATATTCAATCATCACTGACTTTTATCTGTAGCCTGAATATTTTTAGATTGATTTAAATTTCCAAAAGTTCCCATTTATAATTCATAAACAAAATCCACTACCCAATGGGAATTCCGCAAAGCACGCGCTAATTAACCTTCGCCCTCCTAATTGCAGAAAAATGGCGAGTAGAGAAGATTACAAATATGAAGAAGTGGCGGGTGGGGAAGAAGAAGCAGCATCGCGGAGTCTTGCCACAGTTGAAGCTCTTCCAGAGTCAACACGCGTATCATCGAACATGGTCAGTAGTACGAGTAGTACCCCGAATAGGAGATTTCTGTATGTCGCGGCATGTGCAGGTCAGTTATTTTTTTTCAATCAGTTTTGGTTTTGGGTAGTTTGGTTTCTGGTCACAAAGACGATGCTTTTCATCCAAAGTGTTATACCATATTTCATGGAATTGTGTCTTCTTCTGAAAATTTTATACCAGTCATTTTCAACCAACCAGATGCTTTATTTCGACATTGTTACTATGGTAACCAGCAAATTTTCTGAAAATTTTTCATTTACATTAGCATGTAGACGTAAAATTAATAAGTAGAAATTTCCCGGCACATGACAGCTATCATATAATTAGACAAAAATAATATTGAAATAATATTGACAATATTTTTCATTTACTTACTTTATAAGTTGGAAATATTTCAACAATTTATTAAGGTGTACATTCTATAATATCATTAATTAATTTTGAATTCTTCAAAAATTCCACTTCTACCTCCTCTCTCCTAAGTGGTAAATAAAACACAGAACCGGTGTTTTTTTTTTAAATATGCCTGTGTTTCATAAAATGAAAATAATACTGAGACACCAGTTTATTTCTTTGAGTATTAGATTTGTGTGCAAAAGAAGGCACAATATCACGCAGAATGTTGCCAATCTCTTTTAAATTCTTGCTCAGGATTCAATCCAGATTCTTCCACTAGGTATGTTAGATATTCTACATTTTTATGGTTCATTTCAATGTGCTGTGATTCTTTGCAAAAGGAACACAATTCATACGATTAAAAGTTCATTTCATTATCACTTTTTTACTAACTTATGATTGTATACAACGTTATGAGGAACTTATAATGCCACAAATAAAATACTGATTGACAGAAGTGGTGAATGTCAAATCCATGGCTAACTTCACAAAATATTTTTTTAACCGGCAACATACGCCAACAACATTCTATTTAGAATAAAGAATAAAATATCCCGATATCCTGAATTATTTGAAAAAAATTATTACCGCTAATATTAATTTTTCTTAGAATTAAACCTAAAAGAATATGAAAAATATTTAAGTGTATATGTATAGGTACAGTTATATATTTTTTGCTGTATATCACCTTTGTTTGTAGTCAATATTGACATATCCCTGAAACCTAGTAAGAAAATTATATGAAATCAATTACTTTTATATGATAATGTATCTGATATTATAAATTTCATTTTACTAGGGCACGGGAAAAATAAAAAAAAATATCCCGCAATACGAACATCCACTTTCATTTTTAATCAATATTGACATTTCCGTGAAACCCAGTAAGATTGTATGAAAACAATCAATTTTATATAAAAATTCATCTGATATTATATATTTTATTTTACTAGGGCACGGGGAAAATAAAAAAATATCTCCCGCAATACGAACGTATCCAATTTCATTTTTACTCAATATTAACATTTCCCTGAAACCTAGTAAGAAAATTGCATGTAATCAATTAATTGTGCATAATAGTTTGTCTGATATTATATATTTTATTTTACTAGGGAACGGGGAAAATCAGAAAAAAATCTTCCCCAAAACTCCCATTACACACAGCCTTCTATTTATTTGTGAATAACGTCAAAATAAATATTTACTTGATGTTTTCTATTTGAATATAATTCAGGTATAAAATTTTCTTACCGAATCCCCCACGTGCTTGAATTAATTGCGGGAAATTTGTCTAGTACATGAATTTTTAAAGAAAATTATCCCTCGTCTCTTCGCGATAATTTTCAAAAAATTCAAGTACTCAAAAAATTTCCGGCAATAATTCATGCTCTAGGGAGATTATGAGTGAAAACTTCCAAAGGAGATGAATGAAAAATAAGTGGTGTGAAAAGTTATCTTTTCCGATTTATTCGCATATTCCACAAAAATTGGCTACTAATATTTGTGCAGGAGATTGCAATTTGAATTATTAAATTGCTATTCTTCCTTTTCTCACATTTATATAGATGTCTACATGAAATTTTGGAATATAGTAACTGTTATTAGAAAAAAAACTTTTAGGTTTTGTTATTTCTGAAAAAATATCCATAAGAAGTTAGTTTTAACAATATAGACTGGGATTTTAAGTTGATTTCCGAATAAATCAATGAACGCCGTATTCATATGTTCAAATGAAAAATCTTGTCATATTCTAATGTTGAATGTGAATTTTATTTGGAATTTTTTTTGAAAAATCCAATAATTAGGTAAACTGTTGCAATAAGCACACAACTTGGTATGATTATGAGTTTTTTATTTTATTTTTCGTGATTTTCGAATATTTTATTAGATTTTATAGGAATACGTACTACTTACTTGTCCCAAGAAACAAAAAAAAAACTTCCAGAATGGAAATATATGCATATATATATATATATACAGGGTGTTAGTGAATAAGTGCGCAAACTCCAGGGGGTGATTCTGCATGAAAAAATAATGACAGTTTGCTATATAACTTTTGTCCGCAAATGCTTCGTTTTCCGAGATACGGGGTGTGGAAGTTTTTCTTAAAAACTGACTATTTATTTATTGCTCTGAAACCGGTCGAGATATGCAAATGAAATTTGGTGAGTTTTGGGAGGTAGTTATTGCGCATTTCTTCACATTCAATAAAGAATGTTATGTTCATCATTGGCGCGCATACGGGTAATGATCTCAATTTTTTTAAAGAAAAAATTTATAGGCCACTGAGATATGTCAAATTAAAAATTATTTATGAATTCTTGTTTCAATTTGTGATGGAGAATCTATCTTCCCCTTTTCTCTTATGGGCACTGTTTTTATGCAAAAAAATAAAACAGCTTAACGCGCCGTTTTTATGCAATAAAATGAAACATCTTAATGCGTATTTGTCATTACTTCAATACATTATCTAGTAGCGATGCTAGTAGGCTACTGTCAACATTTTGTTAAATACGAATATTTCAATAAAATGTGAAATTAGCGTTTCTTCATTTCTTAAGCTTTTAGTTTGGTAAAACATTAATGATAATAAGTAATTAATTTGTCTTTTATCGAAAAGTATGGAAAATTATACAAATGAGGAATTGTCAGACATGCATTTTGTCTATGGTCGAAGTAATGGAAATGGTCGGCAAACTCGACGATTGTATGCTGAGTTGTATCCAGGACGTAGGGTACCCCATCACACAATATTTGCTCGTCTTCACCAACGCTTGCGCGAAAATAGTACATTTAAGAAATAAACGGCTGACTGCGGGCGCCCTCGATAAGTACGAACTGTGCAACTAGAAAAACCATTTCTCGAGTTAATTGCGGAGTCACCTGAAAATTGCCAACATACTGAATGTGAGCGACTCCACTGTATTTAAAATTCTCAAAAAACAGCAATTGTATCCGTTTCATATTCAACGTTTGCAAGCTCTACTACCTAGAGACTTTTTTCCGCGCCTATTTTTTTGCCATTGGATTCTTCGTCAAATCGCTCAAATTCCAAATTTTGGACGACATTGTATACGAAATTTCCATAACAATCACCTCTGGGCTGAGGAAAATCCACATGGAATCTCTGAAGCTCGTTTTCAGCATCAGTTTTCAGAAAATGTATGGCTTGGGGTACTTGATGATCATTGAATCGGTCCATATTTCCTCCCACAACGACTAACAGGCGACTCTTACCTCAATTTCCTACAGGAAGAGTTACCTGTTCTTCTTGAAGAAATTCCTCTACAGCTGAGACAACACTTCTGGTTCATGCATGATGGTGCACCAGTCCATTTTAGCATTATTGTACGTAATACAGTATATCCAAATCGATGGATATGTAGGGGAGGTACGGAACATTGGCCTGCTAGATCTCCGGATTCGAATCCTCTAGATTGTTGCATTTGGGGTTTTCTTGAGTCATTCGTCTATTCCACTCCCGTTGAAAATGTTGAAGACCTGAGGAATCGAATTATAGCTGGCTGTAAGACAATAAGAAATATTTGCGCGAATACGACAGTCAATGAGGCAAAGAGTTGAATTTTGTATCACGTCTGAGGGAGGTCATTTTGAACATTTGTTGTAGCTTTGCGCCTATTTATTCAATAGTGTTATTTTCTGTAATTGTTCTGGTTTAACGTCATTGTATTAGATAGTTCTTGATAATGTATAAAAGAAATGAAAAATACGCGTTAGGATGTTTTATTTTTCTGCATAAAAACGGCGCCCCATACGAAAAAAAAAATCTCAGTTGCGTACCATTTTTTCTTTAAAAAAATTGAGATCATTACTCATATGCGCGCCAATGTTGAACATAAAATTCTCAATTGCATGTCAAAAAATGCGCAATGACTACCTCTCAAATCATTTGCATATCTCGACCGGTTTCAGAGCAATAAATAAATAGTCAGTTTTTAAGAAAAACTTTAACTTTATCTCGGAAAACGGAGAATTGCAGACAAAAAATATATAGCAAACTGTCATTGTTTTTTCATGCAGAATCACCCCCTGAAGTTTGTCGCACTTATTCACTAACACCCTGTATATATATATAATAATATTTATTCGTCGACAATTTAACAATTCTACAAAACTCGCTGTGAGCAATAAATATGGGATTCCCACAGAAAGACAAACCTGTACGTGGGATGGATTATATATAGCTCATAGTAGTTATGAAGATGAAAAAGTTTACAAAATAATGATAATGAAAAAATATAAAACTCTCACGAGGAAATAATCCAGAACGTAAGATGGGTTGTACATGTGATAAAATACTAGAATCAATAGGTTATACTTTTTTCACTAAGAAACAAGAGTGTTTATATAATGAAGGTGGTTATAGTAAATAAACATGGGGTACAATGCTAGAATTAATTGATTATGTGATGAAATACTAGAATTGAAGTAGATAGATTGTACATACAGTGAAATACTAGAAGTAAAAGTATAAAAATAATGAAGCACATCAACAGTTTGAAATAGTATGGATAATTGAACTGTTGATGTGCTTCATAATTCTTTTACATATTGATTCTAGTATTTTAACCTATTTAATTCTAGAATTTTATTACATGTAGGTATAACCCATCTCACGTCCTGGATTATTTCCACGTGAGAGTTTTATATTTTATCATTATCAACATTTTGGAAACTTATTCATATATATATATATATATATATATATATATATATATATATATATATATATATATATATATATATATATATATATATATATATATACCGGGTGATTCTCCAAGGTGGTTCACCCCTATAACTTTTTATTATTGAAGATAGAAAAACGAAATTTGGGGGTTGTGTATCATAGTTGAATTCATATTTTTTGACATATTTACTTGCTTTGCCGTACTTCCGGTTCGACCGGAAATGACTCCAACTTTCGATTTTTAAATGGGACATCCTATATATTTTTATTTATTTCGATCGAGAATGACATTCTAAATCCAACAACACCTCACTTGTCAATATTTGACAGATGAAGTCATTTTTATTCCAATTTCTATTTTTCGATATAGAATGCCATGGATCGTGTAAATTGCTTCATTCTTGATCAAGTAACATGGGAAAAATACGACTTTGAGGCTTATGACTTGACAGTCGTTTCAAGAAATATTTGAAAGTCGCAAATTAGTCCATTAAGGTTCTACATTTTTAAAATGACCTCCTCCTTGATCACGGCAAAGTTCAACTTTTTCAATTGTTGCGCGCACCACATTCATTAACTGTTCCGCAGTGATGTTCTGGTATGCCATCCTTACCAAGTACACCCTATCCAATGAAAAAAGAATCATCGGAATCGAACTCTTCTGTGAAAAGTTATGCGTGATCATACATAAAAAAAATATACGCGTCGGCTAGAGAACCTTCTTCTATTTTCTCGTCGGTTAAAAAATAAATAAAATAATCCATTGCGTTCTAGATCGAAAAATAAAAATTGAAATAAAAATGACTTTATTTGTCAAATATTGCCAAGTGAGGTGTTGTTGGATTTAGAATGTCATTCTCGATCGAAATAAGTAAAAATAAATAGGATGTCCCATTTAAAAATCGGAAGTACGGCAAAGCAAGTAAATATGTCATAAAATGTAAATTTAACTATAATACACAACCCTCAAATACGTTTTTCTATCTTCAATCATAAAAAAGTTATAGAGGTAGCCACCTTAGAGAATCACCCGGTATATTATTATTCATATATATATATTAAAATATATTTATGAATTTTGTTGATACTTGGGTATTTGAATCGTATATTGAAAATGAATCCTCATTTTCAATAAAATACTTTAATTCATTGCCAACGTTTCGAATGGGACTGCAGCCTTCTTCAGGTTTTTTTGCTAACACAATTGATTAAAAACATATTGAGCTGGAAAACATTTCGGCTTTGTGATTTTTTTCTCTTTTTTATGATGAAGCACAACGTATAAATATTTGGTGGTGTGAGGATGTGATTATCTGGTGGCACATGTGTCTATTTAAAGTGATGTTGTTTTCACTACTGATGACGGCAAAATTATTGAATATAATTGAAATGTTTTGAATTAAAAGCAGACATTTCGCAATAAAGCATAACAATATTTTATCAGAAATGATAATGAAAATTTTACCACTTGGTAGAATAATTTCTTGTGTTCGAACCATTACGAATGAAAACAGCTATCAAGAGATAATAAAATCAAAATTCAGTACAAAATGAAACATATTTTTTAATTTTTGTAAAACTTGCAATTTGCTTTAATGGTTGGGTACACTCTGATACTCAACTTTATGTCTCTTTCAATATTCTACAACTCAACGAAACACAAAATGAAGAGTTGAATACATTGTGCTCGTCAAGATATGAAAATAAAAATCGCTTATGATATGTTGACTATAGCAAACATCTAGGATTCTGGCTCAACTCTGAGCTGAGATTAACCAAACATATCAGCGATCTCTGCCAGGCATCCTTCAACACTCTTAAACAACTCTTCCCTAACAGACACCTGCTTTCCAAGCCCTTGAAGCTTTCTTTATGCGAACCATTGATAACGTCCAAGCTCTGTGTTATTGTGATAGCGCCTACGGACCTGCCCTGGTCAGTATCATCTTCAAAGAATACAAACTCATGCATTCGATTCTCCTTCGGTATTTGAAAAGTTGACCAATAAGTACAGAATTCAATAACTCTAGTTGGCTGAGGTTGAACGATCTTCGAAATCTACACCTACTGTCACTAACGCACAGAGTTCTTGTAACGAAAACTTCTAGATACCTTTATAAAAAATTGAAGAACTGACCGACTTTAGAAACGTAATAGACACATTCTTGTTATTCCTCCTCACTCCAATACAATTTACACAAGATGTTTTTCATACAATGTTGCCAAATTTTAGAACCACTTACCCAATAAATTCAGACTGTACAAACTGAAACATCAGCTGAAGATAGGTCAGTTTTTATTCCTACGTTGAGAGATCCCGCTTCTGAACTCTGTTGTGACGAAAAGGGAAACATTCTCAATAGATTTTCGTCGACAAAAATGTATTGAAGACCTAGTGAATGCGATGTCTCTCCTGCGTCAATGTTACGAATGATGAGTACTCTCTTTTGGAAAACATTTTTCTTTGCCTCATTCATCTTTATGAGTTCTTAATCACGGGGCCTGTGGCTCAGTGGCACCAGCGTCGGTCTTGTGTCAACTGTTTCCACCTGGCGCGGGTTCGATTCCCGCAGCTGGTGAAAAATTTTTTCAAGGTCCCAAGAGTGGTTTCGGATCCCACTATAAAAGGTAAGGTCTCCGTGATCTTAACTCGTACAAGTTTTCATTAACTTCTGAGGGTTGGTCAAACAACTAAGAAAGCGGTTAAAAACAATTTTACAAAAAAAATTTTTTTTACTGGAATAGAAAATCAAATAACTATCTGAATGAAAATGCAAATTTTCAATTTAAAATTTTTCCTTTTGAGTTAGGGCCTTTTCAGAATATCTATCAGATGTAGTTCAATGTCCAGCGTGGTTTTAGCCAAGGAAGTAGTTGTTTTCTGTTAGACATTCACAAAAAATAACTTCATTTTAATCGTGGATTTTTCAATTCACAGAAAAATATTTCTATTAATATTCAATTGAGAATATTTCCCTTTTCAACATGAATACCCCACAAGAGGTTATCTTGACGATGGAAGATAGTGACTAAAGTTTATCTTTCAGTCGCAGATGATTCCACATCTGATTCTATGAACATCCTGTTTATATTTTCAACAAATCAATCTATCATACCGCCATGACAGGTTTTAATGTCAGAAAACACTAATTTCAAAGTGTCTCTCCAAAAGAAATGATTCTAACTTTTTCCATCTTTGCAAAGTGAGATTGCTTCTTGAAAATGTGTTTCCCATTCCTTCCGGTCTTCCTGATGATCGTGGAAGCGTGAAATAGATTTTCGTCGACAAAAATGTATTGAAGACCTTGTGAATGCGATGTCTCTCCTGCGTCAATGTTACGAATGATTTCTGGTGGGTACTCTCTTTTGGAAAACATTCTTCTTTGCCTCATTCATCTTTATGAGTTCTTAATCAAGACTGGAATAGAAAATCAAATAACTATCTGAATGGAAATGCAAATTTTCAATTTCAGATTTTTTCTTTTGAGTTAGGGCCTTTTCAGAATATCTATCAGATGTAGTTCAATGTCCAGCGTGGCTTTAGCCCTGGAAGTAGTTGTTTTCTGTTAGACATTCACAAAAAATAACTTCATTTTAATCGTGGATTTTTCAATACACAGAAAAATATTTCTATCAATATTCAATTGAGAATGTTTTCCTTTCCAACATGAATACCCCACAAGGGGTTATCTTGACTGGAAGATATGACTAAAGTTTATCTTCCAGTCCAGATGATTCCACATCTGATTTTATGAACATCCTGTTTATATTTTCAACAAATCAATCTATCATACCCCATGACAGGTTTTAATGTCAGAAAACATTAATTTCAAAGTGTCTCTCCAAAAGAAATGATTCTAACTTTTTCCATCTTTGCAAAGTGAGATTGCTTCTTGAAAATGTGTTTCCCATTTCTTCCGGTCTTCCTGATGATCGTGGAAGCGTGAATAGATTTTCGTCGACAAAAATGTATTGAAGACCTAGTGAATGCGATGTCTCTCCTGCGTCAATGTTACGAATGATTTCTGGTGGGTACTCTCTTTTGGAAAACATTCTTCTTTGCCTCATTCATCTTTATGAGTTCTTAATCAAGATTGGAATAGAAAATCAAATAACTATCTGAATGGAAATGCAAATTTTCAATTTTAGATTTTTTCTTTTGAGTTAGGGCCTCTTCAGAATATCTATCAGATGTAATTCAATATCCAGCGTGGCTTTAGCGGGGGAAGTAGTTGTTTTCTGTTAGACATTCACAAAAAATAACTTCATCTTAATCGTGGATTTTTCAATTCACAGAAAAATATTTCTATTAATATTCAATTGAGAATGTTTCCCTTTTCAACATGAGTACCCCACAAGAGGTTATCTTGACGATGGAAGATAGTGACTAAAGTTTATCTTTCAGTCGCAGATGATTCCGCATCTGATTTTATGAACATCCTGTTTATATTTTCAACAAATCAATCTGTTGTGACATTATTGAGTATCAGTAACCAATTAGATATAAAACGTTAACGAACTCTATCATTCATTTTTCTTTTTTGTTATCTGATTTAGGCCCGGTATTTTCAACTCCGCTTGTACTAGGAATAAATTAACCGACGGTTAGAATATTGATAACAAAGGCACTTTCTAACCATTGTATAATCCATTCCTAGTATAACCGGAGGTGAAAATACCGGGCCTGAGTATGTCATTTGTGACGATCTTACCTCATTTATTTCTTTTTTTTTGTGGTTGGAGAACAACTATAGCTGACACTTCGCCTTTTCATCATTCACCTGCTCTCACGTATATGTTCTATTTTACAAGCAAGTTAAATTTGACCTACTTCTAGTTGCCCGATTAACGTGAAATTTGGCGAGTGTTCGAAGTTCCCGTGACAATGCTTTATGGAATTTTTGGTAGAAAAAAAAACAAAATGGCGACTAAGATAGCGGACGAGATATGTGTTTTTGGTCCGATTCGACACAAAATTGGTATGTGGGGTTTTCGGGGTCGAAGATTATGGTTATTTGGCAAAATTCATGAAATGAAAATGGCGGCTCCAAGATGGCCGACGATCTCTGTGATTATGGTCCGATTCTAGTCAAAATTGGTATAAGGGGGTTTTCGGGGTCGGAGATTATGAATTTTCATTCCTAATTCACAAATTCGAGATGACGGACGAGTGTTGTAATTATGGTCCGATTCTATTCAAAATTGGTATGTGGAGGTTTTTGGGGTCGTAGGTTACGAATTCAGTTGAATATCATTGATTTTCAGTCAGCATTCATAAATTGAAGATGGCAGCTCAAGGATGGCGGACGAGTTAATCTTTGGATGGTGTTCTCATTGAAGTACTAGATAGCTCAGAACTTACGGGAAAAAGGCCTCATAATGACGATGCATTAACAAAAATGCATGGATTAAGGCTTACTTACTGAAAAGAAATAATTAATAAAAAAAAACTTATTAAAAACAAGCTTCTATTCAAATGCGCTAAAAAGTATAAATATAATTTCTTTGGATGTGCGACGTATTCCATGAGTTATACATTAAAAAACTTATCGCGCAAAGTTTTCAGTTTCTTTTTTCGTCGGTTTGATTTTTTGTTAACAAGTTTTCATTCACGTGTAGAAATTGGAATGATGAGTGAAGCCACTTCATTATTAATAATTGTGATTAATTTTCGATAGCATCATTGGAGGGGCAATTCAAATTCTCATGACCACAATTGATTTCGCAAAAAAATTGCATGAAGTAAAAATCTGGAATCTATTGTGCAGTGAGAGTTAGTTTCATTCAATCAAACCAAAAAATGTTTTTTCTACAAGTCATTTTTGATGTCTACTTCATTTCCCCATTATATTTCGTTAGCATTTCATCGTTCTTCGAAACTAACATTCTCTCCTATAATATTCATTCATATACCATCATTGTTAGTTATCTCAGGCGAGTATTCCCAAACAATCCAGAATATTTTTTTGATGAAAAAATTTTGTACACAATTGATATCGATGACATTAGGTTACAAGTTCAATTAATGTTTGATGACTATAGATAAACGAGGAAAGGTTCAGATATGATTGATGAAATTTATTATATGGCGATAAATATATTGAAAATGAAGAACCTGATGGCTCGGCCAGTCGGAAAGGTAGATTTCAGAATGTATTTACTGATTCTGAAATTGCCATCAAACAAGCTCGGAAAACATAAACAGCATTTCTATTTTTGTACATTCGTGTAAGAACTCTACAATCAGAAGTTGGAGATGGATTCAAATGTTTCCGAACGCTTTCCAATATTCTTATGTAATCTGAGCCGAATAAAAAAAAAGTAAAAAAAATAGATTTTTTTTCGGTTTGATTCAACTATAGAATTTGGTGATATCAGCGAATTCAAAATTCACATCTAGAACACGTCTGAAAATACAAAAGTTCACGCAGGTATTGAAAAAAAGCACACAAGGATATAGATAGTAGGTACTTACGTGTGTTTCAATATCACTTCCAAAAACACAAAGTAATCGAAAAACATAAATGGCAATTGACAGTATTCCTTTTTATAATTCTACTTTTATTGCCCTTGATTTGTGCTGCCAGAAAAACGGCCAATAAAAGTTTTGATGATCTTAGGTTACGGCGTTTTGTGGAAATATGCAACAAGTGTGTAACCAAAATAATGGATTTGAATTTAATGTCTTATTTTCCGACGAATCAACTTTTTGTGTAAACGGTACCGTGAACACGCAAAATTGTCGTTATTGGGCAACAAAAAATCCCAATTGGACGATGGAAGCTTAACCAATATCCTTATAAATTCATTATGTGGGCTCGGATTCTTAGGAATACCATTATAGGATCGTATATTTTTTATGACGATTGAAAAGTATTTTGAAATGTAGTTCCGTATTTAACTGCAACATTGTCAGACATTGAACATCCTAGTAAAATAGATTCTACTATTTGGTTCCATCAGGATGGAGCAGGTCCACATTATGCCCTAGTGGTTAGATATTTTCTCAAGGAGACTTTTCCAATCGCTGGATTAGACGAGGTGGTCACATTGAATGACCTGCTAGGTCCCCAGATTTAACTCCCATGGATGTTTTTGTCTGAGGTTACTTAAAAAAGTAAACTGAACATAAACCTTAAAGAGATAATTCGAACTGAAATTCAACGTTTGACAACATCTCTGGTGTAATACCAGAGATGTTGTCAAACGTATCCCAAGAATTCATCACACGTCTTGGATATTGTCAACTATCCCAAGGAGCTCAATTCGAGCATTTGTTGGGAATATGTTATCTGTTTATTTTCAATGAGCATTGACTATTTTTAATATTTTCATTGCAAAATAAACCTATATATATATATATATATATTTTCTTCTTGTATTCTTGAACCATATATATTATATTTCTGTAATTTTTTTTGTTGAGTTTTGGTTCACTTATAGGAATAAAACGTGGATGCAAATGTGGTACTATTTCATATTGCAATTTATTTTTTTATATAGAAAATATAACGTTTCGCTTAAGTACTTAAGCTTCATCAGATATTGTATCTGTCAGCACAAATTCGGTTGGGTTAGGTTCGATGTTTTTGGACCCACAAGGATTTTAGTGTAGTGGGTTTCTTTCTTTGGTTATTCATTCTTGAATAGTATTGTTTTCACTGTGGTTGAGTAGTAAAGAGATAAACCAATTTTTCGTTTAACATCAGATAGTTTGTAATTTTTCTGTTTTTCGATATTTAATATAGGAACGTTTGACATTGACAATGTCAAACGTTCCTATATTAAATATCGAAAAACAGAAAAATTCCAAACTATCTGATGTTAAACTATCTGATGTTAAACGAAAAATTGGTTTATCTCTTTAACGTTTGACATTGACAATGTCAAACGTTCCTATATTAAATATCGAAAAACAGAAAAATTCCAAACTATCTGATGTTAAACGAAAAATTGGTTTATCTTTTTACTACTCAACCACAGTGAAAACAATACTATTCAAGAATGAATAAACCAAAGAAAGAAACCCACTACACTAAAATCTTGTGGGTCCAAAACATCGAACCTAACCACAATTTGTGCTGACAGATACAATATCTGATGAAGCTTAAGTACTTAAGCGAAACGTTATATTTTCTATATAAAAAAATAAATTGCAATATGAAATAGTACCAAATTTGCATCCACGTTTTATTCCTATAAGTGAACCAAAACCCAACAAAAAAAATTACAGAAATATAATATATATGGTTCAAGAATACAAGAAGAAAATATATATATATATATATATATATATATATAGGTTTATTTTGCAATGAAAATATTAAAAATAGTCAATGCTTATTGAAAATAAACAGATAACATATTCCCAACAAATGCTCGAATTGAGCTCCTTGGGATAGTTGACAATATCCAAGACGTGTGATGAATTCTTGGGATACGTTTGACAACATCTCTGGTATTACACCAGAGATGTTGTCAAACGTTGAATTTCAGTTCGAATTATCTCTTTAAGGTTTATGTTCAGTTTACTTTTTTAAGTAACCTCAGACAAAAACATCCATGGGAGTTAAATCTGGGGACCTAGCAGGTCATTCAATGTGACCACCTCGTCTAATCCAGCGATTGGAAAAGTCTCCTTGAGAAAATATCTAACCACTAGGGCATAATGAGGACCTGCTCCATCCTGATGGAACCAAATAGTAGAATCTATTTTTCTGTTTTTCGATATTTAATATAGGAACGTTTGACATTGTCAATGTCAAACGTTAAAGAGATAAACCAATTTTTCGTTTAACATCAGATAGTTTAACATCAGATAGTTTGGAATTTTTCTGTTTTTCGATATTTAATATAGGAACGTTTGACATTGTCAATGTCAAACGTTCCTATATTAAATATCGAAAAACAGAAAAATTACAAACTATCTGATGTTAAACGAAAAATTGGTTTATCTCTTTACTACTCAACCACAGTGAAAACAATACTATTCAAGAATGAATGAACCAAAGAAAGAAACCCACTACACTAAAATCCTTGTGGGTCCAAAAACATCGAACCTAACCCAACCGAATTTGTGCTGACAGATACAATATCTGATGAAGCTTAAGTACTTAAGCGAAACGTTATATTTTCTATATAAAAAAATAAATTGCAATATGAAATAGTACCACATTTGCATCCACGTTTTATTCCTATAAGTGAACCAAAACTCAACAAAAAAAATTACAGAAATATATATATATATATATATATATATATATATATATATATATATATATATATATATGTATATATATATATATGTATATCAAGATACGACGAATCAGCTCAGCGGTTATATTATCGCCTACCAAGCAGAAGGTCACGGGAACGATTCCCGGTCAGGTTTTTTTTTATTCTACAGAAACAACGGCTGGACCGATTTGGCTTATTATTTTTTTGAATGTTCGTAATACTCCGAATAAGGAATTTGGGGAAAGAGAGGATTTCTAGTTATTGGAAATTTATTTGTCCTGGAACAGTTTTCAGGAATATATAATGAAAATGAATGTATGTTTGTGTTGGTAGGCTAACAACTTGAGAACAGCTGGACCGACTTTGCTGATTTTTTTTTGGAAACGTAATAACGAACGGAAAAACGGGATAACGGGAAAACGGGATAATGGGAGAACGGGAAAACTGGATAACAGGAAAATGGGATAACGGAAAAACAGGATAACTGGAAAATGCGATAACAGGAAAACGAGATAACGGAAAACGGTAACGGGATAACGAAAAAATGAGATAAAGGAAAAACGGGATAATGGAATAACGAGAAAACGGGATAACGGGAAGCGAATAGAGTCAAAAGCATAACCTAGATGGAACAACACAAAGAAAAACATAGGAAAAAATACATTCTACGCGGCCGACAGTTTTCAGGAAACAATTTTCAGAAAATATAGAAATTTGGACAGGACTAAGTCTATCGGGTCAGCACCTGTTTCCTTTATACTCAGTATACTGTAACTCAAAGTGTTACATATGACGTATGTGGTATGGTTGAAAAATATAGGCTTTTAATTTTTGATATAAAAATATACCATTTTAATTTGAGAAAATATCCGAGGCGTCATATCTTGTAAGGTAGTGGAGTATTTTTTTTGTAGAATACTAAAATAAAAAATCGACCTGTCCGAGCCGAACCTGTACCAAATCATGAAATATAACTGACGAAAGCACAACTAATTTCATAAACACAATTATTTTTCACATTCGAATATAGTTCGATTTTGTCTAAATATAATCGATAAACGGCATGTGCTAAAAATCACGCGAACCTCTTATCAAAACGAGTCAAATGTCAAAGCGCAAATGTGAAATGAACTTTGGATTTATACCAGGTTTTCAGAAAAGTGGTATTGAGAAAAAGAAGCAGGCGAGACCATAAATGTGTTTTTTTCAGAGCTGTATTTTGTTTAGTTCCGTCAGGAAAAAAACTGGTAAATAAAGAAAAAACAACCCTGTTCTTGAACCAAAATGTGGACAAAGCTGTTATTTTCCAATGGTGGATGGAATTCTGACAGAAAATGAAAAATATATATATATAGATTATAAACACTTTTATGATCGAAAAAATAATGGCGTACAAAAAGTTTTCTTTTTCATATACAGGGTGTAACTGAATAAGTGTAAAACATTTAAGGAGGTGATTCCTCATCGAAAAAAAGATAGGATCTTTCATATAAAGAAACTTCATTGGAGCATCCCTTGTTAAGATACAGCCCCTTAAAGGGGGTACATAAAATTTGTATAACAATTTTTTTCACAAGCACTGAAAAGTTACAATATTGAAATTAACCTGACGTTTTGTACTACCAAAAGACACTTAGCCAGTAATTTATTTGGTTTACCCCTTGGTTGTAAGGGTGAAAAACGCAACCCCTAAAATTTATTTCCAATGTAACTTTTTGTCTTATTATTTGTTTACCATTTAAAAATTTATTTCCGATAGCCTGTTTCATTCTAAACAAAAAATGTCTCTTGGGTTTTTTGCCCAAAATAAACCAGTAAGCAGCAAAACATTATTTTACGAACAACTACAGAGATACATCGTCATAAATGCGAACTGGATTTATTGTTATTTTGTAGTTAGTACCTGCATTAAACGATTAAAGGGTAATAAACAAAACTAAGTTATTAATAACAAAACACACAACATGTAGAAATCATAGTGAATGTTCAATATGTCTACCTTCAAACATTACGCATGCGTCTAGACGTCGGCGCATTGAGCCACGTATTCGCTCAAATATTCCTGGAGTCTCTCTGATTACCCTGCACGCATCGATGATGCGGTTTCTTAAGTCCTCTACATCGCGAACAGGAGTACGATATACCAAATGCTGTGAATGGCCCCAAATAGAAAATCGAGAGGATTGAGATCCGGGGATCGAGCGGGCCATTTATGTGGTCCTCCTCGACCTATCCACTGATTTGCATATGTTTCAGTTAAATGCTGACGTGCTACTTGACTAAAATGGGCGGGAGCCCCATCATACATAAAAACATATCCTTCTGACGCCCAAAGGAACTTCCTCCAGCAGTACTGGATGCACTTCTCTTAAAATTGAACGTATGCCTCACCATTTAATCGAGGAGGTGAAAATGAGGCCCAATTAAATCATCCCAATAACTCCGAGCCACACGTTAAGAGAAACTGTTCTTGATGGCTAGTTTCGACAATAGCGTGAGGGTTTTCATCAGCCCATATGTGGTAATTATGAAAATTAATAATCTTGTCCCGAGAAAAACTACATTCGTCTGTGAATTCTATCGTCTTCAGAAAGTCACAATTTCTTCTAATCATTTCCAGCATCCAATTGCAAAATTCAAGACGGTTCGGAAAGTCTCGCGGTAACAGTGCATGTACTCGTTGCAGATGGTAAGGGTATAAGAGTTGTTCCTTTAAAATTCGAAATACCGTCATATGATCAACATTTAGCTGGAAAGCAATCTTTCTAGTACTGGTAGTAGGTTGTTCTTCAATCAAATTAAGTACTGCTTCCTCAAGCTGTGGTGTTCGTATTTCTCGATGGCGACCACAATCCTGCGTTCTTTTGTCGAATGAACCATATTCTCGTAATCGTTGATGAAGTCGAGCAAATCTTCTATGTGAAGGATGCTGCCGTTGAGGATACATTTCAGCATATCTTCTAGAAGCTTCTAACCCATTCCCCTGCGACAGACCGTAAACGTAATGCATATCAGCCATTTCCTCATTTGTGTATGCCATTTTATTAATAAGTGAATTATTAAAGTAACGAATTAAGAACAGAACAACAACACACAATTAGTATTAATTCAATTTCGAAAATTCCCAAACTGACAGCGTCATACCAATTTAATTGTCACTATCGCTAATAGCGACCTACTAGATAGATTAGTTTCGTATTTTCGCATTTATGACGATGTATCTCTGTAGTTGTTCGTAAAATAATGTTTTGCTGCTTACTGGTTCATTTTGGGCAAAAAACCCAAGAGACATTTTTTGTTTAGAATGAAACAGGCTATCGGAAATGAATTTTTAAATGGTAAACAAATGATAAGACAAAAGTTACATTGGAAATAAATTTTAGAGGTTGCGTTTTTCACCCTACAACCATGGGTAAACCAAATAAATTACTGGCTAAGTGTCGTTTTGGTAGTACAAAACGTCAGGTTAATTTCAATATTGTAACTTTTTCAGTGCTTGTGAAAAAAAATGTTATACAAATTTTATGTACCCCCTTTAAGGGGCTGTATCTTAATAAGGGATGGTCCAATGAAGTTTCTTTATATGAAAGATCCTATCTTTTTTTCGATGAGGAATCACCTCCTTAAATGTTTTACACTTATTCAGTTACACCCTGTATAATATCACAAGACCTAATATTTTGCCGGCTGAAAATGTTGGCAATATAATATACGAAAACATTATTGCCTAGCAATAGCACGTCACATCTGCACAGATAATAAAATAATCAATAAAAAACCTTTTAAAGACAAGCTTTTATTTAAGCCGTCCACTGAAACGTATAAAATGAGTTTAAGTCATCGCTGACTATGATTTAATATAAGAAATGCAATTCATAAAGTACACAAAGTCGTCTTCACCAAGGATTCAATAAAAATTGAAACACCTCAGGCGAAAAACAACTACTTTCCTAGCAAATGCCACGCAGAACGTTGAATGATATTCACCCGACAATCCATGCAAACTTCCATATAAATGGATATTTATCGCAAATGTTTCTTTCTGGTAAGCTTGATTATGTTCAATTCATGTCGTGTCCGCCTAACAATCCGCATACCGGTTTCAGGCTTTTTGGCCCCCATCAGTACGGAGTAGTCACCAGCCAGATTTTATGATTTTTTCTTGATTTATTTGGTTTCAAAAAGCTTGTCGCGCGAAGTGTTCATAAAAGTAGGTACCTATTAATTTGATTGGATAATGATTGGTTGGTAAGTAACAACTTGTCGAAATATTATTTTTATTACAATTCGCGCGACAAGCTTTTTGAAATCAAATAATTCAACAGAAATAATTGAATCATTGTCAGCGATAACTTGAACTTATTTTATAGTTTACACGGCTTGAATAAAAGCTTGTCTTTAAAAAGTTTTTTTATGAGTTATTTTATTTTTTGATTTTCAGTTAGTTTCCTCAATCTGTTAATTTCTAATAGAGCATCGTTATTACAAGGTCTCTTTCTTGTTACTTTTGAGATGAAAGACATCATGATCTCTGACCCCAAAAACTCCAACGCACCACTTTTGAATAGAATCCCACCATAATCACAAAACTCGTCCGTCATTCTGAAGTGGCAATCTTGAACTTTGACAAAAAATTGGTAATCTCGGAACCTGAAAACCCCCACATACCAATTTTGAATTAAAATATTAACATAATAAAAAAACTCGTCCTCCATCTCAGGGCCGCCATCTTGAATTTATAAATTTCAACAAAAAATTCATAATATCCGACCCCGAAAACCCCCGCATACCAATTTTGAATCGAATTGGACCATAGTCACAAACCTCATCCGCCATCTTGGAGCCGCCATCCTGAATTTATGAATTTTAACAAAATATTCATAATCTCCGACCCCGATAATCCCCACATACCAATTTTGAATTAAATCGGACCATCATTTCAAATCTCGTTCGCCATCTTGGAGCCGCCACTTTATTTTTTTCTCTTATTCCATGATGCATTGTCACCGGAATTATGAACCCCTGCCAAATTTCAAATTAATCGGAAGACTAGAAGTCGGTCAAAATTCACTTGCAAGATTTGACCCAAACTAACAAACGATCGATCGATCGAACTAACAAGTGAAACTAAATAAAAGCTTGTAAAATCCCTCGCGCTAAAGCGCTCTGGATTCTTAGAGCTCATCCAGTATTGAAACGACCACTTTGGCCTTCCCCCACCTAACAACCAATTTTCATCGAAGATACCCGAACCATTGTCTAACTATGGCTATTAATAGAAATCCCATAGGCGTACCAAATTATTTGGTATAGGCGATTCACGAGACGTAGAGAACTTACACTCCTATAACTTTCCTAACACTCCTATTTCTTTTTCCGCTACTGAATAGTACTTACCACTGGGCATTTTGGCCAGGTAACGAGTAAACCATTGCAAAGTTGAATAAATAACTGCACTACCTATTTATTAATTGAACAAACCTAACCTTTCAAACGCTGCATGCCAAGACACTGGTGAAGATTCGCCGTAGCACAGCAAATCGTGTCCACTCGTGTTTTCCCCCTCTCTACCAACCAAACGGTCGTTTCAATACTGGATGAGCTCTATCTAGGCAGATGTGGAGTGCTTGTGCTCTAATGCAACAATACTTCAGTATATTATACAGCCAACGTTATATTCGTCTAGAAAAATGCTCGTAAAATATAAATTTTTCAATTTATAAAGTTTTTGAAAACACAATGATTAAAAGTACATTGTTCATAATTAAGTCCATGCCTTGAATCGGTAATCGTTCAGAAGTGGATGCCGTTATCGTAGCTGCAGCTCTTATTTTTATAATTATATTAGAATGTTGGTTTTTGTTCAACTGTAGATATAGCTTGAATGAAGATGCACTACTGTGACCACTGATTTTGATCAGCTCTTGGTCTTGGAGTTCTACCTCGGCCATGTGGGAAATTATTGTTGAGCTACTGAATGATTAGTGATTTTCCTATTTTCAGTACCCAACCCACATTTTTCTGCTGACAATTTATTCCATTTTCTGAAAGTATTTCTTCCAATCGGAGAATTCTTATACCATGATTACCCAGATTTATTATACTGAGGATTGTGAGTGAGAAAAAATGGGTCAGTATTTATACTTGCGTTTTCATTCCGTTGGTCTATAAGTTTGTGGTGAAGTTTAACCGGGCATCTGTTCTGATTTTCTGAGTTTTGAATCAGCCATTTTGTTTCGGCAAAGTTTTTATCAGCACTTTGGCACGTTTCCGTAAATATGGGGTTATATGCAATGCAGGCTCAACAACATTAGCAAAATTACAGGTATCCCAAAAATGGATTATAAAAATTATGCTTTTCAAAAAGAAAAGATATCCTAGTGATAGGATTTTCGGAGAAAGTGAGATCAGTCATAAGATCCATCATAAAAAACAACGACTACAAAGTAAATTTGAAACATTGCCAAAATACAAGAAATGTCACTAGAGGCAAGGTTGAGCTGCAAAACTCGAAACACAAAGCATGTCAAAACCACATCTACTGTGTGGGCCCAAAAATTTACAATGACTTACCTGATTGTTTTAAGCTGAAGAATTATCACAGAATTGAAAGAAGGGAATGGATTAATGACAGTAAATATGAAATGAACTATATAATATAATGATGGGATACAAGAAAATAGATCAAATTACAAATCAATGTATTTCTAGAATTCATTTTAATAATTTATAATAAATAGTCTTATTAACTGGCAACATGTGATACAATTACTTATTAACTACAATAAGAACCTCAAAGACAACTGAATAATAGATACAGGGGTACACACACAGTATTATAAATACCATTGAGCATCTAATAATTCCAGCAGTATTGTGATGATAGCCTATTAAGGCAGGGATTATATGGGTGATGTTAGAATTACCTTAATTTACACTTATCTAATGAGGTTTTATGATTAGAAATTCTAACTTCAACTTTAGAATGTATCTCATAAGTATCTTATAAGTTTATACAATTTGGACCAGCTGCAGCTGAATAAATAAATAAATAAATAAATATGAAATATTGAATACTTCTTGACTGACTTCCATCATTGATCAGTTCTACTCGAAAACTATAGACACAACAGTTCAAATCATCATTTTTCCGCCATGGCAAAATTTCATCTGAAGACCTTCCTGGGTATTATCATCGCAAGCTTCAATCATTATATTGCATTCTGTAATATCTAACGCAGCTGCACTGATTTTTCGTTTATCTGGAAAATTCTGAAGTTGCTTTCTCTTCGCATTTCTAGCAGTTTCAAACTCGATATCTGAATATTTTTTGCACCATCCGAGCGGAAGTGTTCCAAATTGTCTTGACAAAATAATCTTTATAATCTCCACTATCACATTTCCGCAAGTTCACAGCCCAGTCTTTCAAAATTCTTGCTATTCCGGCTGTAGTTCATTTTTCCTTGAATCACAGAACGAGGTGAACATTGTTTTTTCGAATAATTTTATGAAATGAAATATTGCCAATTTTCGAGCATTTGTTTAGACGAATATAATTCGACCTGATATTCTGACGGCAAAATTTCGGCTGTATAATATACTGAAGTATTGTTGCCTTGGGGCTGGTCATAAAATACGTCCCGCTACATTTGGCTTGTTTGTCCCCTTTTTGTGATCCTCCTATGAATATCACATCACGTAAGCTAGAACTTCCCGCCCTTACCCCTGTACATGATTCATTGCGATTAATAGATCACAAATATTGATATTTCAAAATATTTATTCCTTCCAATCATAAAATGTAAATAAATCAATAAATATCTTAAATAACCAACAAATAAATGATTAATGAAAGGAAAAGCCAAGTGAAGGGAGATAAAATATGAAATGCAGTGCATAAAGTACACAAAGTCGTCTTCATCAAGGATTAAATATAAATTGAAACAATTGGTAGACCACAGGCGAAAAACAACTACTTTCCTGGCAAATACCACGCAGAACGTTGGATGATATTCACCTGAGAATCCATGCAAACTCCCATATAAATGGATATTGTTAGCAAATGTTTCTTTCTGATAAGCCCGATTATGTTTAATTTATGTCGTGTCCGCCTAACAATCCGCATACCGGTTTCAGGCTTTTTGGCCCTCATCAGTACGGATTAGTCACCAGCCAGAGATCCGGAGATCTCTGGCCGAAGCTCATCAAGCTCACACAATCTTTAGGTGCGTCGGAAAAGAACTTTCAACCGGCGGCACCTAGTGACAGAAAGAAACACTCCATACATTTCTCCTACCTCGATAGGATTCTAAATGAAAGATTCCTTCTCAGTAGAAGTGGCCTAGGTTGCCCGACTGGCATATATTTGATGAAAGAAAAAGCCAAGTGAAGGGAGATAAAATATGAAATGCAGTGCATAACATACACAAAGTCGTCTCCACCAAGGATTCAATATAAATTGAAACAATTGATAGAACATAATCGAGCTTATCAGAAAGAAACATTTGCGAACAATATCCATTTATATGGAAGTTTGCATGGATTGTCAGGTGAATATAATTCAACGTTCTGCGTGGTATTTTATCAGTCCAAGGATTTTTAAATGCTCAGCAATATGTATGATTGGCATTGAAGTGTCTTCCCCTTTATCCTCGAAACTACCATTTACTTCATCTTCATCCATCCACTCCGCATTTTCTGTACCAGCGCTTTCATCTCCTAATATGCATAGTAGCTCTCGAGCTGCGATACGACTTGGCTGTATACGACGGAGCACCTCATCTTTTTCGTTTTGGGTGTGAATTTTTTAATTGCAATAAAGTTTTGTTAGACGTGTGATATAGACCACATTCTTCACATGTTCTATTCGCCAATTCATCGTGGACCGATGGAGTAGGTCAATATATACACCATCAGAATTTACTTGCGATACATCCATTTTGAGATTGTTGTAATTTAATTGGTGGAGGCGAAAATCCGTTTGGTAGTAAACATCTTAAACTATTTCTAGTTTGACCAAAATACTTCATTTGTGCATTTCAAAATTTGTAGTTTATTGAGACTCACGAGCATGTTTACCATACCAATCGTTAATTAATAATTGCACTTTGTCGTCATCGCCTTCTTTTGGTGCTATATATTCTGCGTCTACATCATGACTATACATTTTTGAAGACTTCCAAACATTAGCCAAAGTTGTCCCTGCACATTCAAAGTTTTTTTTTCTAAATTTGTATCTATAGTTTTACCGTAAGAATCTAAATGAGATCCATAATACTCATGAGGCAAAATCAAGCCAGCAAGTTCATGACTTAGTGGAGCCATTCTTCTTTCCACACAGTTGTAATACGAATCGAATGACTTTCTATCGTAACAGAACAATAAAATAAAAAATATCGAGAAAATTTAAAGTAGAATTGTGTAAATGTCACGTTTCCTTATACCCTCCGCCCACCCTTGTCACATTTTGTAACCCCCTTGTATGCGAACGTATTTCATGAACGGTCCCCTTATCTACTCGACAAGTTGAAAATGGTCTAAAATAGAGATACTGCTCTTAAAATTATGTGTGGTAGCTCATTGGATTCGGAATAACGCCTAGAAAAATGCGCCAAAAGCGTGTATTAGCACATACAAAATTGCGAAATTTATAAACAATTGAAGATAAAAAAAATGGCATTTCGTTTTTTGCCAATATTTCATAAACTATTAATATTTAAGGAATTTCAAACAAAGAATCTGAAAGAAGAGGAAATTTTCAATGAAAAACTCTTGGAACTCTATCTCCATTATTTATAATTTTAATTTAACGCTGAAAATGGGTCTCCGAGCGACATTTTTAGGTTGCGCGCGCGGCGTCAAAAGCGAGTACGACATATTAATTAATTTATTTAAGGTATTAAATATTTTTTTTTTAATTGAAAAAATCATGGTGTATTCGGAACACTATGAATAATTTATTCCCGTTAGAAATTTTACTTAAAGTTAATTTTTCAACAAGTCAAACGATTGTTAACTAACAAAATTTTCTCGAACTTCTGTCTTAATTGTAAATGAAAAAAATGTTTAAATAATTGTCGTACAAATTTTTCGCTTCGTAGAGCCTTTCTTATATACATACCCAACAAGATCACGCCATAAAAGTTAAAAAAATATCAATACTTTGTTTATAATAATTTTTGTACTTGAACAAAAACAAAAAAATCCTAGTAATGTTGTTGAAAAAAAATTTTTCTTGATCATCATATTATCGTTTTTTTATCAATAAAAGATATAAACTTATTTGCAAAAAAAAAATCCCGTCATATAAATTTTTCATAAAAAATTGATTGTTTCAATATTTTTGAAAAAATTTTTTTTCACAATTCATTATATCCAAATATTATATTTTTAAAAAAAAATCCTTAATAACAATTTTTAATTGTTTATAATCGTTTTTTTTTCATATTTCTATTGCTCAAATAATTAGTTGAGTTTTTTTTTCTAAATATCATAATTGACAGTTGTTCTCTATAGAGAAACAAAAAAAAAATTTTTATCAACAATTCCATTGTTTATTAACTTACCAATTTGTTATAAACAAATTTTGAACTTTGTTAGATTTTTTTTCTGAAACTTCTAAAATTTACAAAAACAACCATATAAAACAAAGTATAGGAAAAAAATGTTTCAATATTTTTATTGTACTTTGAGAATTGGAATTGGGAAAAATTGGGAAGAATTGTTTTCTATACTTTGTTATATACTCATGGTTGTTTTTGTTAATTTTAGAAGTCTCAGAAAAAAATCTAACAAAGTTAAAAATGTGTTTATAACAAATTGGTAAGTTAATAAACAATGGAATTCTTGATTGAATTTTTTTTTTGTTACTTCATAGAGGACTATCAATTATGTTTTAGAAAAAAAATTTAAAAAAAAAAAAAAAATTAAAAATTAAAAATTTTTTAAAAAATTTTTTTCAAAAATCATAATATTTGTAAAATAATGAAGTTTGAAAAAAAAAATTTCAAAAATATTGAAATAATCAATTTGTTTATAAAAAATTTATCAACAAATGGCGGGATTTTGTTTTTGTAAATCAATGTATATCTTGTATTAATAAAAAAAACGATATGATGATTAAGAAAAAAAAAATTTTCTTTAACAACATTACTTGGATTTTTTTGTTTTTGTTCAAGTACAAAAATTATTATAAACAAAGTATGAATATTTTTCTAACTTTTATGGCGTGATCTTGTTAAATATGTTTATAAAAAAGGCTCCACGGAGCAAAAAATTTTTACGACAATTATTTAAAAATTATTTTTCATTTACAATTAAGACAGAAGTTCGAGAAAATTTTGTTGGTTAACATCGTTTAACTTATTGAACAATCAACTTTAAGTGAAATTTCCAACGGGAATGAATTATTTATAGTGTTCCGAATACACCATGATTTTTTCAAATTTAAAAAAATAATTTTTATACCTTGAATAAATCAATAAATGTGTCGTACTCGCTTTTGAGGCCGCGCGCGCAACCTAAAAATGTCGCTCGGAGACCCATTTTCAGCGTTCAATTAAAATTATAAATAATGGAGATAGAGTTCCTGGAGCCCGAATGTTTTTTTGCAAATTTTCTCTTCTTTCAGAATCTATTTTTGAAATTTCTTAAATATTAATAGTTTATGAAATATTGGCAAAAAACGTAATGCCATTTTTTTTTCATTTCCAATGGTTTATAACTTCTGCAATTTTTTATGTGCTAATACACGCTTTTGGTACATTTTTCTAGGCGTTAATCCGGATCCAATGAGCTATCACACATGATTTTAAGAGCAGTATCTCTATTTTAGACCATTTTCAACTTGTCGAGTAGACTATTAGAGCAAAAGCACACATCTGTATGAAAAATCTTTCGCGCTAAAGCGCTCTGGATTTGTATCTATGCTAGGCAACAATGCTTTCGTATATTATATTGCCAACATTTTTCGGCGGCATAATATAAGGTCTTGTTATATCATACAGTGTCCGTCATAAAATTGGCTACATATGGGCAAAATATTTGTTATTGAAATTTTTGAAAAACTCTAAAGGCGGTTCATTTCTACATGTCTAACCACAAAAAAATCCGTTTTTAAAGAAAGTTGTACCCATGTACCAATTTTGAACCAGATTGAAAAAAAAATACCATTTGATTTCTCTACCCTTACCAAGGAACATTATAGATAGACTAGATAGATAGATAGATAGACTTTATTCAGGTAATATAACAACATAACAATAGTATAATATAGTATAGTATAAACATGGTGATATTTTCCAATATTTAATTTTTTTCATAGACTGTCACCTAAGCCTAGCTTGTGCTGTGCGCAGTCTATGATGTGTGGATAGTTTAATATATCTCATGTTCAATCTTCTTCTACTATAATAGGAACTATATAATAAAAATGATATTATAAAGGAAAAATAGTTTTTCTAGCAGTCCTGAAAAACATTTTTATCATTCAAGGAAAAGAATTTCTAGGATTTTTTAGGAATTATTGTCATTTGAGGATGAAAGGAACTATTGTCATTTGAGGATGAACGGAACTTCAGTCAAATAGTATTTTAAAATAATCATAATTAATATCTATGTATTTTTTCATCTCTTTTTTACGTTTGTATTAAATTATTTTATACATTCTTGTTTTATCTGGAAAAAGCTTTAATAACCTAAATCACATAAGTTTGGTTCAAAACTAATCAAATATTTGTGGAATAGACATTTTGCGGGAGATTAATTATGAAAATACGATTTAGTCTTGTCACTAGGTATAGTCAGGCCCTGTATATATTGATGCAAAAAAAAAATTTAATTAAAATTCAATATACATTATTTATCCTATTTGAATATAGTAATGTATTGGTGGATATGGAAAAATAAAAAAACTCAATAAACAAACAATGTACAAATTTTCAATATTCTACGTGACCACCTTCGCGCTCCATACATAGAATTGTTCTTGAAAACAGGATTACCTGAATATCGTCCTATCCACTGCTCACCAAACTCATTGTTCAACCACTCCCGCACTTCATTCGTAGGGTGAATAGAAGCCCCATTTTGTTGATAGAATAAACGAATCCGCTCTTGCAATGGTAGGTTGTCGATAAATATAGATATCTTGGTCCGTAAAAAGTTCAAATACCGTTCGCCATTCAAACTTTGTCTAGAAAAGAAGGGACCTACAATTCGCTCATTCAAAATTCCACACCATACATTCACTTTGAAACTATATTGGATTCAATAATAAAATTAGGATTGGGATCTACCCACCATCCACAATTTTGAAGTTGCTTCGTCAGAAAATAGCACATTTTTGAGGAATCACGTTTGTCTTCTAACATTCCCTGGAACCATGCACAAAAATAAAATCGAGCGTCATAATCCCTGTCTCGCAGTACTTGCACAAATTTTGGTTTGTATGGGTGAAAGTGATTTTGCTTTAAAATTCGTCTAACAGCGGTTTGAGATATTTCTGCATTTTCTGCCATAATTTTCGTCGAAACTCTTGGTGTCTCAGTGACTGTCAGTAAAACATTGTTTACGTTATTTTCATTACTTACAACAGGCTTAACGTGAATCTTTTATATTTGTTTTCAACCGTACCACTTTCCTTAAATTTTTGCAATATCTTTGCCACCGTAGTAAAATGCAAATGTTGGTCTGGATGCCTTCTATTGAAAATTTCAGCTACTTCTCTTGTGCTATGATAATTTTCGACATAAAGCAATACTATTTCTATTTTTTCTTGTATACTCAGTTTTGGAGCCATTTCTATTGATAGATTGAAAAACAGAAGAACTGATAAAGAACGACAACTCCAACAAAATTGTCAACAAGTTATTGTGACATTTGCTATTGTTTCAAGAAAAGTAGCTCTTTTTTCAAAGCCGCCTTATAAAATTGTAAAATATAGCCTAGTCATTGAAGTTCAAATTTACATTATATTAAATTTAGCAAGGATAAATAATGTATTATTAAGTTTTAATTACGAATATTAGTTGGTTTAAACTTCATTTACGGGTTGAGACTATTGAATAATTCCATGTGCAACAATATACAGGGCATGACTACACCTAGTGACAAGACTAATTCGTGTTTTCATAATTAATCTCCCGCAAAATGTCTATTCCACAAATATTCGATTAGTTTTGACCAAAACTTATGTGATTTAGGTTATTAAAGCTGTTTCCAGATTAAACAAGAATCTATAGTGTCTCTTAGTAAGGGCAGAGGAATAAAATGGTATTTTTGTTTTTTTTTTTCATAATGGTTCGAAATTGGTTGGATTTCAAACACATTTTCTAAATAAAAATTCTCGACATCTTGTAAATTTGACCCGTTTTTCGGCACTACAGGCACCTTTTGTCAAAATTTTTGCCAAATCTGAGGTCGCGTGATATAAATCGCAACGAATTTTTTAGTTGTCAGACATGTAGAAACGAATCGCCATTAGAGTTTTTCAGAAATTTCAATAACAAATTTTTTTCCCATATGTATCCAACTTTATGACGGACACTGTATATGAGAAATGCACTAGTGCATGTTTTTCACGAAAATACCTAGGGCTTTTCACATTCAGACGTTCTTTCATCGATAGAAAAACGACGTATTTCATTGAAATTTTGTAATTTCATGGCATGTCATACGTAAATGCGTCTTTAAAATCACATTTATGGAGTTGGAGCACCTCTGTAAGTGGCGCCGCAGTGGCGGAATCGACCGAATTATTCCACGTAGTGCAATTCATCTGTATTTGCCCCTTTGATAAATAGAGTGGTTTTGAAGTTCAACAGTTTGAATTTGTTTGTTGCAAACGTGAAAACTGCGGTAGCATTGGGATTAGGCCTGTATAACCTTTGACTTGAATTGAGACACGGTTTCGGAAATTGGGCTAGTAATGAATAAAAAGCAGATTTAGACGAGTCTTTTGCGAACCGCGCAAGGCTACAAGTGGTGACCACGTTAATTGCGAACACCTCATTTACCTGTCATAGTAGTATTTACATGTAACTTATTGTCAAGTTGAAAAGTGTTCTATATTCGTCATGGAGCAAGTGCTTGCAACTGGGTGTTCACACATCCCAAGACACATTGTTTTCTAGAATCAGTCTGTAAAAAAAGCAGCAGCATTGGTGCGATCGGGTTACGTGTGTGTCAGGTGCGGGAAGTGAAGAAATCGATTTTTCCAGCATACATGCGAAAGTGATTAGCCAAGTAGCAGCGACAATAAATCTGTCGGATTAAGAATACTTTCACAAACAATTGATAAAATTTTATAAAAACTCACATGTCTAATGTTGCAGTAAATTACACGAATGAAAATACTTTTGAAGAAATATTGAAAAAATGAAAGAAAAATAAATAAATCTACTGAAAATATTGTTTTCTCTTTTACATACATCTTATTCACATATTCTTCATATTGTTCGTTGACTGTCAGAATTTGACCAAAAATAACATTTTGAATGTGTATTGAGTATTACATGAATAAAAATATGTTTCATCAATGTTTTTTTATATAACTGTAATTATTAGTATGGAAAAATTTAATTGTTATATCAATGTGAAAATATATTCGAATACATTAGAGTCATTGTATTTTTCAACCAAAATATATGCAAATAAATTATAAATCATGGAATTTCCAAGAATATACCGTACAAAGTCAATATCAATACTGAATTTATTGCCATTTGTCAATAATTTTCAACAAATAAGTGGAACTAGTTGTTAATTAGTGTACAATTATGACAGCCTTTCCACTCAATTTACTCTCTGTACTCCCAAAATACATTTTCCCTTTGGTCAGGTTTGTAGTTCACGGTAGAAAAACCATAACATTTCTCATTCGTGGGGTGCATTTTAAACGTGTGTTTGTGCACCCTACAACACAGTAGTGGTCACCCGAAAATATCTTTAATTTACGTCTTTCACGTTATTTACATTTGATTTGGGGTTATTTGCGGTCGACTCGTTCATTGTCATTCATTTATTATACGCGCACTTTCAACACTGGGCCTCTCTTTGATACGATACTAGTTGTTGATTAGTGTACAATAATGACAGCCTTTCCACTCAATTTACTCTCTGTACTCCCAGAATACATTTTCCCTTTGGTCAGGTTTGTAGTTCACGGTAGAAAAACCATAAAATTTCTCATTCGTGGGGTGCATTTAAACGTGTGTTTGTGCACCTTACAACACAGCAGTGGTCACCCGGAAACATCTTTGATTTACGTCTTTCACGTTATTTACATTTGATTCGAGGTTATTTGCGGTCGACTCGTTCATTGTCATTCATTTATTACACGCGCACTTTCAACACTGGGCCTCTCTTTGATACGATACTAGTTGTTAATTAGTGTACAATAATGACAGCTTTTCCACTCAATTTACTCTCTGTACTCCCAGAATACATTTTCCCTTTGGTCAGGTTTGTAGTTCACGGTAGAAAAACCATAAAATTTCTCATTCGTGGGGTGCTAAACGTGTGTTTGTGCACCTTACAACACAGCAGTGGTCACCCGGAAACATCTTTAATTTACGTCTTTCACGTTATTTACATTTGATTCGAGGTTATTTGCGGTCGACTCGTTCATTGTCATTCATTTATTATACGCGCACTTTCAACACTGGCCCTCTCTTTGATACGAAGCTTTTACCCGCCGAATCACAATACAAATGCCGTTTTGACGTTTGCGGAAAATCTAAACTATTGCACTTTTTAAGACACCCTTTTTATCACAGCGATAAATGGGGATAAGTGATACTGTCTGGACCAGTTTGTCCGATTCCGCCACTGCGGCGCAGCACGTTAAACTCCTTTCTCATGCTCCAAGTACATAGGGAAGTCATTCATTCGCCAAAATCTTTATTGAAAAATGATGCGAACTTTGCAACGGGACGGAAATAATTGATTTGAATCATGGATCACTGTAAATCAAGAATAATATCAGAAATAATCGCCATAACAATCATTGACTTCAATGAACGAATATTCAGTCTATTTTTAGGCAGTCGAAAGTGAAGGGGTTTACTCTTCCAAAAATAGACAGTGAATTGCGTCTTCAATTCATTCAGGAAATTGTTTCAACACTTAATGGATGAATTGAGTGGTCAAGCAACTCCAAATAATTATTCATACAATTTATTTGTTAGGCTTGAAGGTATTGATTTTTTTCCTCCACTTTATCATCAGAAATTATCATCATTGACGTCATTTTTATACAAAAAATTATTCTTTATGAAGCACATGGTTTGGTTTTATCTTCACTTTCTCTAATGACAGCTCCATTCTGGAGTTTTCTCATGTCTCTCAGCCCCTCTCTCGTTTTGACCAGATTTTCTTTGATTTTCTGCAGAGTTTTTCTGGGGTCATTATTTTCTGATATGCTTACGATGAGCTTTTGGCTTGTATCCTAAGGCATGATCCTACTAACACAACAACGTTTTTTTCATTTTTCTGACTTTGAAATCGGAGTTTTATAATTCCGATTTTCCCCATCTCACGCTGAGTACGTATTATACATTTTCATTTATCGTCATACACTTGGAATGATTTCAAGACTGAAATTATCTTTGAGTACATGAGTAAATTGAGAGACAATGGATTACCTCACCGATTTTCAAGTAACTCCTTATCAGATTTTCTAAATTATCCATATGATGGAATGTTTCAATTGTGATTATCTAGCCCCACTATTAAATACTCATTAAATCGTTTCATTGTACAAATAAAAAAACATTCCGATTTGAAATTAATTCGTAATTTATGTGGTTATTATGATTGAGTTACACAACGGAAAATAACCCAAGGAATCATTGTGATCTTTCGAGACAATTTAAACTAAACAATTAATTAATCGGAATTTTCCGAATGAATCCATTCACGTTCACGTGAATGAAAAAATGGGATAGGAATTATCCAGTTTGAGATACGAGTATCAGAGGTCAATTCCTTTGGAGATATACCAAAAAATGAATCAAAATGGAAATGTAGATCAGTTACTGTTTAGACGATTAAAGTTTAATGCCTCATTAAAAGTAATTCTGATCATGTTGGCGCCAATATTTTTTGTTTATGGTGCTTCTAACATGCTGTAGATAAGTGATAAAATTTGTTGGTTATACTGTTGAGTAATGCATCGCTGATTTTCCGCTGAATAAAAGAACTTGAGAAATTATTGCGAAAGAAAATAAAAGCCGCACACTTTTAACGGTGTATATTGTACAACGGGCATGCAATTCATATTAGTGAGAAATGGACTTTCGTGTTCATTGTACACTATACTTTCCCCACAAGCACACTTGAACTGAAAATGGATCAGGTTTCATTCGTGACATATTTTTTTCGATGGAGAGTTTACGAAATTTTTGTTGTTTCTGTCGTGACCCAGACGAAACGCTACCCGCCGTTCTCTTTTTCACTGGTTCGGAAGTAAACTACGCCAAAACTTCACAATACGTAATTTATTCCGTAAGGAAACGCCCGAATACAATATTTTCGGAAGTATGTATAATACTAATATTCTTGAAAGATAAACGCCATGTAAAGTGGAATAAATAGAAAAATCGAATTAAACGGTTTTATTCACATAAAAGATTCAATATAAATTGAACCAGAAAATGGTAGATCTCAGGTGAAAAACAACTACTTTCCTGGCAAATACCACGCAGAACGTTGAATGATATTCACCCGAAAATCCATGCATACCTCCATATAAATGGACATTGAATGCGAATGTTTCTTTCTGATAAGCTCGATTATGTTTAATTTATGTCGTGTTCACCTAACAATCCGCATACCGGTTTCAGGCTTTTTTGGCCCTCATCAGTACGGAGTAGTCAACCAGCCAAAGGTCCGAAGAGCTCTGGCTGAAGCGAGACACAACATAACCAAAACCGTCATCGAGTCTATAACACCTATAGGTACGCCGGAGAAGAAAACTTTTAACTGGCGGCACCTAGTGACAGAAAGAAACCCTCCGAAAATCTCCCACCCCGATAGGTTTCTAAATAAAAGATTCCTTCTCAGTAGGAGTGGCAAGCCCGACTAGCATATAGTGAAAGATAAACGCCATGTGAAGTGGAATAAATAGAAAAATCGAATTAAACGGTTTTCTTCACATAAAAGATTCAATATAAATTGAACCAGAAAATGGTAGATCTCAGGTGAAAAACAACTACTTTCCTGGCAAATACCACGCAGAACGTTGAATGATATTCACCTGAAAATCCATGCATACCTCCATATAAATGGACATTGAATGCAAATGTTTCTTTCTGATAAGCTCGATTATGTTTAATTTATGTCGTGTTCACCTAACAATCCGCATACCGGTTTCAGGCTTTTTTGGCCCTCATCAGTACGGAGTAGTCAACCAGCCAAAGGTCCGATGAGCTCTGGCTGAAGCGAGACACAACATAACCAAAACCATCATCGAGTCTATAACACCTACGGTACGCCGGGAAACAAGGTGCCGCCAGTTAAAAGTTTTCTTTTCCGGCGTGTAATATGGATTTGGAATCGAAGAGTTTTAAAGCACGCACAAGTCGAAAGACTTCAGTGGGTTTTCCAATTTATTTTCATTTCTCCAATTTGTATTTGTCATTTGTCACTTCATTTCTTATAGCTTGAATTTGTCGAATATTATATTACACTACAAGGGTGGGAAGCTGAAATTTCATGAAGCGCTGGTCGAAAGTACGTCACTACTCACATTTCCAATTATTTATTATAAACAGCTCGTTGTGCTGTCATGTTAAACGTTTGCTCCTCGCTTCAGCGCCTCTTACGGATACTCACAAAGCTTATATATTTGCTCCCGCTCTTCATCTCTCTCTCTCACTTTCTTGCGTGTTATACCATCTATCTCGGTGTACATAAAAAATGTTGGCTTTCGCTTTACGGAGGGAGTGGTCTGTCAATGTCACAAATGCAAGGCTTTCCACTTTGAAATCGATGGGGAAAATACGAACTCTCGACCGAGGTATAAAGAAAAATAATTGCTATTGAATTAAACTCAACAAATCGTCCTCTTTTTCTCCTAACGTCCTACAATAATGATTGTATTTGTTTCAGGCAACATAGCATCTTTCATGTGCGGCACAGCCATCGGCTGGACATCCCCAGAAATACCAAAACTGAAGGGCTGGGATGACAATCCCTTGGATCACCCCATCACAAAAGACGAGGATGCATGGATCGGCTCATTCTTACCCCTAGCAGCTGCCATCGGACCTTTCGTTGCCGGATTATTTCTCGACAGAATCGGCAGAAAAAAGACTCTACTCATAGGAGTTGCACCATTCCTACTAGCATTCGTGTTGAATGTAATTGCAACCAGCGTTTACCACTTCTATGCGTCTAGATTTCTGTGTGGTTTGGCAATTGGAATAATATTCACAGCACTTCCCATGTACATTGGGGAAATAGCCGACGATGAAGTGAGAGGAGCTTTGGGTTCCTTCATGCAGCTATTCATCTGTTTTGGACTGCTTTTTTCCTACGGTTTGGGGCCGTACGTATCCATCAAGATGTTCAACATCATTCTTCTCGTACCACCAATACTTTTCCTCGTACTGTTTTTCCTCTTCATACCAGACAGTCCCTACTATTTAATCAAGAAGAACGACAACGAAGCTGCAGAAGAGGCGCTGATGAAACTCCGAGGTAGAAGCAGAAACGCGGTCCAGAAAGAAATCGAAGTGGTCAGGATTCAAGCAGAAATAGATCAGCGCAACGAAGGAAGTTTCTTCGACATCTTCAAATCCAAGGGACTGAAAATGGCTTTGATCCTTTCACTTAGTTTAGTCACCTGGCAACAGCTGTCTGGAGTGAACATAGTGCTATTTTTCACGCAGACTATTTTCACGGATGCGGGAGTATCTTTGGCCCCGGAAATCTGCACCATTGTCATAGGAATAGTGCAGATAATAGCTAGTAGCTGCACACCTGTACTAGTTGAGAAAAGGGGAAAGAGATTCCTTTTGATTCTTTCAGGAATCGGTATGGCTCTTTCGCAAGCGGTGCTGGCTTATTTCTTCTATCTCAAGGACGACCAGAAGAGTGATGTTTCTAGCATCGGTTGGGTGCCAATTCTCAGTCTTGTTGTGTTCATTGTTACCTACTGCCTTGGCTTTGGGCCTCTGCCGTGGGCTGTGATGGGAGAACTTTTTCCAGGCAACATCAAATCTGCGGCTTCCACAGTAACAGCTTCAGGATGTTGGATATTGGGATTCTTCATCACGAAATATTTCGGTACAGTTACTGAGCTCATCGGAAAATCGGGATCGTTTGGATTCTTCTCTGCGTGCTGCCTTTTGTCAGCAGTATTTGTTTTCAAAATGCTTCCCGAAACTTCAGGGAAGAGTCTGCAGGAAATTCAAGACATCTTGAGTGGAAACTCCGAGAAGAGCTAAACGTATTAACGAACATTTTTTTATTTATTCCACACAGCGATTTATTCCAAAGTGTGGTGAATTGTGGATGTTTTTTTAAACGATGCGATAGTTGGAGCAAAAATGACGTAGAGAATATCAAGATGTTTATCTTAGCAAAAGGTACTTGTTTTGGACATCCTTTCAATCAGAAATAGACTGACTCAAACACCTAAAATCAAACTTCTAGATTTTCCAGTTTCAGTCAAATACAGACTGAAGCTGAAGAACAATGTTTGTGTTTTTCAAGGTATATATTTTTTACATTTTTTTTGTTCAGGGCACAGGAGAAAATATGAAAAAAATATGCTTCTTCTGGATGTTTCTATCATGTATGTATATTATTCAATTTGCTTAATGTCGGGCAGATTGAAGAACTGATTTATTGAAAGTATGTTTCAGTACTTGCAGTGTATAGTTATAAATTATTATTTATGTTACACATTGTTATTTAACAAACTATGTGATGTTATTGTATATATACAATATTAAATGTTGTTTTTGAGTTGATTGTAGTACTCATTTATCTGTCTGAGAGTTGCATTTATGAGGAGAAAGGATATCTATCTTGAGTAAATCAAGTATAAATGACACTCATTTGGTGAAAACTCAGTTCTGTTGGATTATAAAAATAACTTTGAAGGAAAAAGAGTTTACAATGTTCAGGATACTGAATACACAAAGAATAGAACCGAATGATAATTCAGATCAATACATGTGAACAGTTCTAAAAACCATGTAGTTTTCTTTTATATTTAGACAAAGGTTGTTGTTGAGTAATTAATTTCCAATAAGTCCTCGAAAAAATACAATCTATTGTAAGACTTTTGATGTAACCACATGTTGAATCTGCGAACTAACACTGAGGCTGAAGTTGTGCTTATTAACTTCCAGGTGATGGCCAAATGAGGAATGTTCATGTTTTTCCAAGTGCTCATTTATGCGTACATTCAAAGGTCTACAAGTTCTACCGACACATGTTGCATCACAACCACCACAGTTCAATTTGTAGATACCACTTTTAGATAGTTTATTGATTTTATCTTTGGTATTGATTAAAGGTTTGTTCAACTTGTTGTTGGACCTGAAAGACATTTTTACATCTTCTGCTTCACTTTTCATACACTTTGCCACTCTCATAACGTCCCAGCAGATTCGGAAGAATTTCTAAGATACCTTCTGGTAGGTTTACATGAAGATTTAAACAAGGCGAGTGCAGAGATTCATCCATCACTAAACGATTTTGTTATCACGAATGATAATCAGAAAGCTTCCATTTCTTGGACAAGATATCTGTCTACTCATAATTCCAAAATTGTGGATACATTTGCCGGTCAGCTGAAGTCTATATTGAGATGTACTTTTTATAATTACTGGTCCGTTACTTTTGAACCTTTCTGGGTACTTTCAATCCCTATTCCAGACTTGCCAAACGAAGTCGTGAATTCAACACAATGTATTGAACTGTTGACAGAAGAGGAGACTTTGACTAACGATGCGAGCCCATACTGTTCAACTTGTGGAATGAAAAGGGAATTCAAAAAGATGATTCGTATACAAACATTTCCAAAAATTTTAGTTATACATTTGAAACGTGTTTCTTCGACTGATTGCAGTAAATTGGACAATGTGATTAATTTTCTCATACAAAATTCGAATTTGGACCAATATTCTTCTCAGGATGTAATGAATACTCTTTATAATATCTACGCCATATCTAATCATAGCGGCAGTATTTCCAATGGACACTGTACTGCATATTGCAAACACCCTTATTCTAATTGTTGGCACCTCTTCGATGATTGCCGTGTATTTTCCAAGATTGATTCTCTCAGCTCCCAGGGAGCATGTGTCCTTTTCTATGAGAAAGTTGATGATATGATTTCTGATGTTGTTGTGGGTTTTCCGGGTTTTCCTCCAACTGAAACAGCAAATGCGCCATCACTTCGTGTCCGGGGCTTCAATCAATATTTTCATCTTGATATTATTTTATATTTAAAACTTTGCTTTTGTATTTTTTAATTCTGAATAAAATCTTTGCCACTTCTTGGATAATGTTATTGTTTAAGAAGGGTATTGATTTTTTTCCGTTGTTTCAATATTCGGATATGCTAGTATGTTCTCTCTTTTGTTTTTGAATTTTCGAATGAGTAAATTGATCAAGTTTTTGTCATAACCGTTGATGTAAGCTGATTTACTTGTTGTATTCAACAGGTGGTATAGGTATATCTAAGAGTCGATCAACATAACAGTTGAAAGCTGCCAATTTGGGGATGATTTGAAGAGCTGTGTATGACATGATCAGTCTTTGTTGGTTTTCTATCAATTCCAAACTGTAAATTGCTATTCGTTATGTATTGTGACGTCTAAAAACTCTAATGTGAATGCAATGTTAGGGTGTATTCCATTAATTTTGTTCAGTAGCAGAGCAGCTGTATCATAACATAACCATTATGTTGGAATTTTGATTGTTGCTGGTCTCATGTATCATGAAAACAAGTTGTCATATTCCATCAAGATGTTCTAAATCGATTGCGAAATTCCACACACACACAACACTGAAGAGCAGAAAATAATTATTTAATTTTTTTTTCAATATAACACGTTTATAAAACGGACTAAAAAGTATAAAATCATTCATTCCAGCCTCATACAGGTTTATAACCCCGTACAGATTCCTTACCCCATAACGATGGTCATGAAAATTTGTGTGATGTTTCAATAGCTATGAAAATACTTTCAAACGAAAAACGGGGGGCGCATGCAATAGATAATAGTAAGGAGTGTAGGGAGTAACTGTCGTTGAGAAAACTCTTCGTATCATTTGCAAGTATTTTAATACCAATTAAAATATCACAAATGTTTCGAGACAGGTCGATTATCGTCAGGGGAAGGGGGCGGTGAGATTTCCTCATCGGCATCAGTTCCGGTATCTTCCGTTTCATTTCGCAGAATCCCTCAAACCTTAAGAATAACTTCCATTCTTCCTGTTTCTCCTGCGATACCACCTGTCTCAATTTGTACCATGGGGCCAATGTGATTTTCCAATGTCGCATTCAAAAATTTTCGAAACCTATTTTTTTTTAAATGGCACCCACTAATTTTTTTATACCATAAGGAAAACAATTGGATTTTAGGTTGGGTTATTTGAGCATTCCTTATACCTAACTTTAACTTTTATCGAGTTATTCAATAAAAATCAAGAAATGCCTCATCGTACCAAGAGATTCTTTGCCTTTTCAAGTATGACGTGTAAACAAACGTCAATTTTATTAAGGTGATATTTTATCAAACTTGAAAGGAGTTGTGCTAATTCTTGAATAATATTGATTCGAAAATACTGGAAAAATTAAACCCAGGTGACTTTCACTGTAGAATTGATTTTTGCATCGATGTAAAGTAAGCAACGAAATCTCATCCACGAATTCTGACATAGAAAATTTGATGTGGGATAAATCAGACAAAATGGACTGGTCGAAAGCATAACACGAGTTCTACCAATTCTGCAGATTTGTACGGTACCACACATGATAACTTATGATCTATACTATCAGGTGGTATCAAAGAAATAATGCTCGCCTACCAAGTTTTTCAGTAAGAGAGGAAAACATCAGAATGTTTTTATAGAATCGCGTAATTATCGACAAACAAGTGCTATGAAACAAGTCTTACATAGTTGCACGGACATGAAATTTTTGCATATGATTCATTCAAAAACGTGGTGATAGCGAAATTATTATCACCAGCTCAGTTTTTTCGTAATGAAGGGAAACATTTGAAATATTTGATATTTTCAGAAAACTTTCAATAAACAAAGTGCTATAAAACAAGTCTGCATACTCGCACAGTCGGAGAAATCGTTGCTTATGATTCATTCTATCAAGTGCTATAAAAAAGTTCTACCATTTCTGCAGACTTGTACGCTACATCATATTGTTGCTTATGTTCCATTCTATAACGTGGTATCAGAGTGATTATCACCCCCTATGTTTCTTATAAGGGAGAAAAATATTTAAAAGATCTGATCGAATCGCCAAAATTTCGATAAACAAAGTGCTATAAAATAAAAAAACGAGTGTGCTTTAGAACACACGACTGAAGTTAAACTTTTTTATATATATATATATATATATATATATATATATATATATATATATATATAAATATATATATATATATATATATATATATATATATACATGGTGTTTCCTAACTACGGTACGAAACTTCAGAGGGTGTTTCGTTAGGTCATTTGACAAAAAAAAGTTTCTATGAACATATATCCGGAGTTGCTCCGTTTCTGAGATACAGGGCGTTGAAGTATAAAAAAAAAGGTATTTATAAAATATCCTGAATATCCTGAAACCGATGTGGTTGAAATGTGGTACAGCTATTTGAAGTAATATGGCAATTATTTGGCCCTAAGTGGGTCCAGTGGCGTCTCAGTGGGCACCACAGCCAACAATACTGAGAAAAAAATTATTTTCTCCTTTTCAGTGCATTTGAATAAAAGCGTGGGTTCTAAAAAGTTTTTTATAAGCGTGGTAAAAATACAACTTTTTGGCCTCCTCTGTTTTTTTTTCATGTTTAGCTTAGTTTTTGAGAACAAAAAGAATGAAGGCACTCTACAATCATGATTACCTGCTATGGAGACCAGCTGACAGTGATAGTATTGTCATATCAGTAAAAGTCAGAGTTGTCAATTAGCAGTGATTCCATCATGAATACTTTTACTAACGCTGAAATGGCTGACATGCACTTTATTCATGGATTAGCAAATGGAAATGCGAAAGGAGCACGGAGAATCTACCAGGATAGATATCTTAACAGAGTAATTCCATGTGCTAAAACATTTAGAACGCTACATGCAAGATTATGTGATTCTGGAAGTTTTAATAAAAATGTAAGTGGTGGAAGACCAGAAACTGTAACAACGCCTGAACTAGAAGAAGCTATACTTGATGCGATAGAAGAAGATCCTTCAAATAGTACCAGGAAGATTGCACTGCAGCTTGAAGTAAGCCCAAAAACCGTTTGGAAAGTTCTAAAAGGAACCTCCTATACCCATATCACATACAGCGGGTCCAAGCTCTACTGCCTAGGGATTTTCACCCAAGATTAATGTTTTGCAGGTGTTTGATTCATACGATGGCATACAATAATAATTTTTTACCAAATATTTTATTTACCGACGAGGCAAATTTTTCACGAGAATCTATTATGAACTTTCACAATAACCATTTCTGGGCCGACGGAAATCCCCACATTATTAGAGAAAGTCATTTTCAGCAACGATTTTCGCTGAACGTTTGGGTAGGAATTATTGGTGACTACCTAATTGGACCCTTTTTCACCAGCAAGATTATCAGGTCCATCCTACACGGCTTTTTTGCGAAATCATTCACTCATTTTGTTGAAAGAAGTACCCGTACTTGTAAGAGGTAACATGTGGTTCATGCACGACGGAGCTCCAGCTCATTCAAGTATTCTTGCTCGTCAGCATCTCGACATCACCTACCCTAATCGCTGGATTGGACGTGCAGGACCTCAACATTGGCCCGCTCGCAGTCCTGATATGCATCCTCTAGATTTATATTTATGAGGTCATCTGAAGGCTCTCGTTTATAAAACCCCTATACTAGATGTGAATGACTTGAGGAATCGAATAAGTGACAATTGCAATGTCATAAGGAATACTCCAGGTATTTTTGAACGTGTCAGACAATCAATGACACATCGATTGCAGTCGTGTATTTTATCAGACGGTGGACATTTTGCTCATTCACTTTAAGGTCGAAATTGTTTATTTTTTACTTCAGGTTTGTATTTCATGTTGTCCATTGATTATTTGTAGAATAAGTTAAAGTATTTTTTTCTCGAAAACGAAGCTTGATATGAATAAAACACAAGGGACCAAAGAGTTGTATTTTCAGTTGTTTAATCTGAAAAAATAAAGTATTACAAAAAAAAGTTCTTTTTTTTCTCAGTATTGTTGGCTGTGGTGCCCACTGAGACGCCCTGGACCTACTTGGGGCCAAATAATTGCCTTATTACTTCAAATAGCTGTACCACATTTCAACCACATCGGTTTCAGGATATTCAGGATATTTTATAAATACCTTTTTTTTAATACTTCAACGCCCTGTATCTCAGAAACGAAGCAACGCCGGACATATGTTCATGAGAACCTTTTTTTTGTCAAATGACCTTACGAATCACCCCCTGAAGTTTCGTACCGTAGTTAGGAAACACCCTGTATATATATATATATATATAAATATATATATGTTTATATATGTATAATATATACATGTATATACATATACATATATTAATTTTCTAATAACCTATAATTTCATCATTTGAGTTTGGTAAATTCAATAAATTATTATTAGAGTCATGAATGATTATAAAAATAAAATAAAAATTAATTTAGCTAACTCCAATAATTTGTCTCGGTTTTTGTACATAATCTATAGTGGGATCTTCATCATCAACTTCCATTTGATTATTGTCATGGACAATCACGATGTCACCAATTATTTGTAATGGTGAACCTCTACAATTAATGAGTATTTTATTATTTACGTATTAGTAAAATTTAATGTTATCCCATTTTAAAAATTTGCTGAAGTAAATTGTAGAAACGCGAAGCCGAAATACGGAAGAGTAACAAGGAGAAAGAGAGAGAGAGAGAGACAAGAAAAGGACAGAGAATCAAACGCGCCCCAATGTCGAGAGTAGAAGCCGCGTATTAGTAGAGGGAGAAAATAGACAAGGAACGCTGCATATGACGCTACGACGCCAGAGATACGCACTCACCCTTGTCGGGACCGTTCGCCTCACCCGATCACACTTTTCGTAACGCTCTCGTCACGCATTCACCAGCTTACTCCCCAAGTCGAGCGTGCGTAAAGAAGTTTTATTTCAACAAGTTCACGCTCTATCAAGTTGTTACGTTTACACTGCAGAGCAGTATAAGTTACAAGTTGTATATACTATAGACCCACATATTTTTGTATAAAGTAAATATAAAGGGTCCTGAATTTTGTATTATATCTCTGGAATAATTCTCTTCATTATATGGTAGACTTATTTAAAAGTGATGATGACAAGATATCAATTCGTTTGTTACACGATTATTGGCAACCAGCATTAGTGAGGCGAGTATCAGTGGTTGCCTATCGATAAGTTCTAGGAACTGACAAAGTGGGACGCCACATGACGTCAAAACAGCTGATCGAGACTATAGGTCATCAAATATACTCTCTCCTTTTCCTTCTCAATAGATTGAAAAAAATTATTCGAATTTGAAAAGGAAAGTTGAGAGGTAAATTTGAATTACCCACGGAATTTGGATTTCCGGTTCTTTAGTGAAAAAAGAAAGTGAAGGAGATTTCCGGAAAAAGGTGCTCTTTTTGCTGTGAAAGTGATGGCGAGACCAACTGTAGTTTTATCTTCTGGTAGTAGTTTTGAGAAAATACAAGTGTAGATTTGAATACAGTTTCCAGTGGTTATGATTTGATCCATTATCGTATTTTTTATGGTAATTATATGAATGCGATTACACCTCTCACGAGATTGGAAATTATTATGGTTCCGCACGAGATTTACACCTCGAGACATCAATGGAGGATGACACAAGTCAACTTTGATAATTAATGGATTTAAAGTGTAAATTCCTCTATATATTTGAAACACCCTTCTTTGAATGAAGGTGAAAAATTCATCCAATCCACAGAAATAATTTTACAGTAAAGATTTTAATATTTCATTGGTATGAACTCCCATGGTATCTTTAACCTCTAGCAATTTCGATCCTAGGTTCGTTTACTCTGTTATACAGTATGATCAAGAATATTCAAACAAACTTTGATAATCAAGTCTAGAGCTACGAAACCAGGAAGTACAAATATGTTATAGATTGGTCAGGTACAAATAGTATAAACATTATAGGGTTCTTGGTTCCTGGTAACGCTCAATTGAAAATGGTACCTACAGGCAAATTAATTCATGGTTTAGGACTATCAGGAGGTCAGGTATAGATGACTCAGAATGCTGAGTCCTACCAAAGGGCTGATTTGCTGTGCTCCTGTGGACATCCCTACTAGTAGCACTGTCGGTGTATTTTTATTACTACCCCAGGATTGTTGAGGTCAGACTGTTCTGGAATATTTTTGTCACTCGTTTTGAGTTGAGGTGCTTGAACACATTACGTTGTTGGTACAAATTCCATTGTCTATTTACATTGTGTATGGATTTATTCACTGAAATTTTTATTCAACTTCATTGTGTTGATTTTCTTCAAAGATATAAACATAATTGATAACGCAACAGTGTGTGATATCTCAAAGTTGGGAAATACCCATATTTTTGTTGTCATATGTTTTCTACGGAAGTACAGAGACCTATATTAGATAACTGTACTTATTGATAATACCTTCTCAGCAGTGTAAAATTGTATATATGATTAAAGTACCAATGCCGTTGTTTATAAAGTTGATGTTTACATATCAATCTTATTTTGAATTCGAGAAAACGCATGTATCGATACTATACTTCGAATCGTAACCCAATGATTGTACAGTAGGGAAAATATCGAAAACTTTGTTTTTTTACTCGGATATCTATATGTGATTTTTATATTGTGGGATACCACATTATTGTGATAATTGGTAATACATTGAATATTATAAGCAACCAGAGTTTGATTTCTAAATAAACCCATCCACACAGTATTCTTTAAATTGTCTATAATTTATGTATACATTTTAATCTACAAGTTCTCAGTTGTAGTAGATTATTTTTCTTGTTTTATGTTTAACTGAGTCCAAAAATAAGAAGAAGGGTTACAAAATAATAATATTTAACATCACACTATATGAATCTATTAGGGCCAGTTCCCACACGAGTCTCTTGTTCTGAGTAAATTAGCCGAAGGAAAATAAAGTAACATCTTGACGCTATATAAATAATGGCCACATAACCTGCTAGAAAGTTTTTCCATAAGGGAGAAACACATTAAAAACATCTGATTGAATCACGAAATTTTCAATAAAGAAAGTTCTATAATTTCTGCAGACTTGCTACATCAAATCATTGCTTATCATCCATTCTATAATGTGGTCTCAGCAAAATGATCATCATCCCCTCTGTTTTTCATAAGGGAGAAAAACATTTAAAATATCTGATTGAAACGCAAAAAAAGGGGAAAAGGTTCCAATTAACCTTCAGGTAAAAAATCAAATCATTATCACCTCCTCAGTTTTTCCATATTGGAGAAAAACTTTTAAAAATCTGATTAAATCACGAAATTTTTAATAAACAAAGTGCTATAAAACAAGTTCTACCATTTCTGTAGATTTGCACGCTATATCAAATTGTTGCTTCTGATCCATTTTACGACGTGGTGGTATCGAAATGATTATCACCTCCTCAGTTTCTCCATAAAGAAGAAAAACATTTTGAAAATCTGATCTGATCTGAATCCGAAATTTTCAATAGAAGAAGTCAACCACACAGTACAAACAGATTCTCATTGGCTGTATACAATTCATTTCTTCGAACAACTGTCAGGGAATGAATCTCTGAGGAGAACAAAGCATGGCACAATATAGAGAAAAATAAAAGAAATGACCAATTAAATAAAGAATAATCGTTTTGTAGTAGAGTAGTGGCACCAGTGAATGAACATTTGAGGAACTGTGAACAACTATATTTCCTCTACGAATCAGATTCATTATGAAACCCAATTCTGTTCATTATAGGTTATACTAAATACTTTATAGTTCCGAAAAATAATAAAAAAAAACATGGATATATATTCAGAATAATTTTTTATTCAATAAAGAAATATAAATATTCGAAAATCCCAGTGAATGAATTTTCTTTTCCAGTTGAGCCAGTGGATAAACACTATTTTTTTATCTGATAAGTACTTATTTATGGATGTATTTGAATGGAAACCTCTTGCATTGATTTTTTGTGGCGGCGGAATTTTTTCCAGGACGTCATTTTTGTATAACATATTATATCTGCAGTGGGAGGCCCTCTCCATCATTTCCCGCAGTAGACTGGTTCACAAGGGCCATTTCGTTCCAAACCTGGAGGTCACTACCGAAAATTATGATTCAGGGCGCATTCGATTAGAAATGGCATCTAAAAAAAATGTGCAGCTGGAAAATTGGGGCCGGAAAAAATTGCAAAAGTTATAAACAATTCAGTAAAAAACAAATATATGGTTCGGTTTTTTGAAAATATCTCGAAAACTATTTGAGATATCAAAAATTTGAAAAAAGTTCCCTAAAGAGCATTTGTTTATAACAATTTTTTAAATAATAAAAGTGAAAAATTTCAAAAATGTAGTTTTATATTAATTTCAGCAATAAGAAAACAAATTGATAGATATAATAGAACAAATTTTTCCTTGATTGTTTTATATACGTTTTTATTTTTTTTATACTTTGATTGTTAATAAAAAAGTAAAAAATCTAAAATTTTCAATTTTTCCAACGGGGATCTTTTTAAAATCCATTGAGGAACAGCTCCAAGGAGTAAAAAAAAATCTAGGTTTTTAGTTCAACAATTATCATGGTTTTTATAATAACTTTCAACGAGCAAATTTTTTTAATTAACAAAAGCATAATTAATTGAAAAATGGAGGTTACTTTTTTTGCCAACGGATTATTGTTTATTGATAGATCTTAATAGTACCTGAATTTTTTTATTTCTTAATATTGATATTTACTCGGTTAAAATTTTTTTTTTCATGTGTCAGATTCGGTCGGTGCGCACGGGAGCTAAGCCGCGCGTTTTCAGCATTTTTTTCGTCGCTAAATCGAAATTATAAATATTGCCGACACAGTTCTCTTAGGAAATTTCCTGCTCTTTGAGGATATTTATTCAAATTCTGGATATCTCAAATAGTTTTTGAGATATTTTCAAAAAACCGAACCATATATTCGTTTTTTACTTAATTGTTTATAACTTTTGCAATTTTTGCCGGCCCCAATTTTCCAGCTAAATGTTTTTTTTAGATGCCATTTCGAATCGAATGCGCCCTAAATCATAATTTTCGGTAGTGACCCCCAGGTTTGGAACAAAATGGCACTTGTGAACCAGTCTACAGCTGGATTGAATCATAGTGCTACCTTCAAACTCCTCATTTTCGTGATTTTCCATTTTACCTGGGAAATATTCATCATCATATCTTACAACCACAAAATCCCCCATCTCAAATTTGCCCTGTTCTGTTTCTCTATTTTCATTTTCCATGTCGGATTTTTCCAAGTGTTCAATTTCATCGTCATTCCAATTTTAATAATATATTTTTTTCTTTTCTTAGTTTGTAATAATGTGCCACTACACTACCGATAATACAATTGAGAATGCTTTCCATTTCAAAATTGCGAATTTATGAAAGCCAAACTTGCACTCCTGGTGTTTAGGAGAAAAATATGAGAAACATATAAAAGATAAATCAGTATGTTTTCTTGTGTACTTCATTTCGATTGGGAGAGGGCAGCCCCCAGAGGTAACGTATGAATACAATGAGCCTCAAAAAACAGAAATGGTATAACTTATTTCATAGCACCTTGTTCATCGAAAATTTCGCGTTTCAAAATGATATTTCAAATATTTTTCTCGCTTTTATAAAACTGAGGGAGTGATAATCATTTCGTTAATACCACTTTATAGAATGGATAATAAGCAACGATTTGATAAAGAGTGCAAGTCTGCAGAAATGGTAGCACTTGTTCATAGCACTTTCTTCATTCAACATATCGTGTGGAAATCGATATTTCTTCGCCACATGTCACCGCGAAATTCAGTGGACCCTTCACATCAAACTACCCTGTGTATATGGATGTCTGAAACTCAGTAACGGCATATTGGCAAGTCTTATGAGAGTGATTAGATTTTCACACCTCCGAATTAGCGAGGCAAAATCTTAAATAACAATTAATAACGATTCAAATTTATGTTGAATGCAAATTTATTCGAAGTGCGTTCAATGGGTGGGCCATAAACATGAACCTATTAACCATTGTCAATGACACTTGAGATTTTTGAACTATTGCAGATAATCCGTGGACGGCGTTCAAAACCTTGGGTTGGCGAAAACAAGTGAACGGAATATTCTTTGTTCGTTTCGGCATGTGGATTGGGTTCGAAATGTCGAGTTACAAACAGAACGATTGAAAAAATACAACGAACAAACGACATTTGCCCGGCTATGAGTGGGGAGTGGTGATTTTTCGAGGGCAAAAAAGCATTCTGAAAAACTTTTTTGTTGGGCCCTGTGCTCGACAACACGTACGCTTCTGTCTGCGATCTGCTGGGTTCAGCGGGCGAGTTTCTTTATTTAATTCTCCGAATGCGCTCTGCCCTTGTGCGATTTTCTGCAAATATAGCCATTACAGTGGGCATTACACAAGTACTTCCTGCGAATAGCCGCTTATTTCTCACCAGTTATTTGGAATTTTTACCGGTGATCTTGAAGCCTTCCGATATTTTTTTTCTCCTTGTCTCAACAAACTCGTATCGACGCTTTGCATCCTACACCGTCCTGAGGACTAGATACGAGGGTTGATAGCCGACGGCAGCAGATTGAGGGATTTTGAACGTTAATTCGAAGAGTTCTTGCCTCCAGTCTTTTGATTGATAAACCTTTCCGTTTCAGCTACTGATACAGATTTTTCCAGCGTCCAGCTGACTTCTACGTTATACGTAGATTTGTATACTAATGAACCCTCCTCTTATATGATCCTGCACGCGTGTGTTTTGGTGTGTGGGGTTGTCTAAGCCTTATTTGGTCTCCTCTGAGCCTGGAGGAGAGACCCCGCATCATCGGCAGCTCACTGACGTGATATACCCCACAAACCGCGATTTGTGACAGATACACTGAAGCGAGACATCAACCAGATTGAACCCCGAGATCACACACGTGTGTGAACCTCAGTGCACGGGTCTTTCTGCGACTGAAAACGCATCAGTTACACTGCAGTGATAGGTGTAAGTACGGGTTAATTATAAATTATATCAATAAAACTAAAAGTTTAGTTCAGGGGTGTCGAATAGGTGTAGGGATCGTAGGTGCTCCTGTATGACCGTAGCCTCAGCTCAATGTGGTGTCTGCAGTTGTACGCGTTATGAAGTTCTGTCTTAGAAACATTTTATCAAGATAAGTCACGGTACGCGCTTAATTTTCAGGGAGTAATTTCACTTCTGACATCCCTTTATGTCCTATAATTTACGCTCGAGGACTCGCCCCAAAACACAAATTCAACAAACTTCATGTGTACTTCACCCCGTTGAAAGTATCGCACGAGTTTCATCCAACCAAGCTCTTGTTTGTTCAGCCCATCATAACTGCGCCAGTCCGTGGTTCATTTTCTGTTGAAAATCATTTTTCTTCAGGCTCTAGCTTGGAGAGCCCTGAAATCAATAGAGACAATTTTGTCTCAGAGAGTAGGACCGTCACATAGTACGGAGTCCATACTATCAGTCCGAAGAGCTCACAGTTGCTCAAAATGGCGCTACGGAATCTAGTGACCACCTAGATTCGCAAAAAGCGGTTCTTTTAAATTCACTTGCATCTCCCAGGCTAAACTGTGTGAGACGTAGCATGGATTTTATGAATCTGAACAAAAGCTACGTTGAAAACGTTCCTGATGAAGGCAATTGATGACTCACCGAATGATTTTTCTGTTGACCAGAATACACTGCGTGATCTGAATCCGAGGGAAACTTCCGCTAATTTTGTTCTTGATAGATCTTTGAGAGCCTCAAGAGATATTTCGAATTTTGGCAATAGTCGACAGGGTAACTCATACCCCGATGAATGACGGTTCGCCACACCGAGTTGTGGATATGTTTAGAAGTTTGAAACGTAATACGTTAAGTTCAAGAGCCTCCAGCTCCCTCAATTTTTGCCACAAATTTTCTGCAACCGGTTCTCCTGACAATAATTCTCTCATATCAGAGCTCAACCGTTCTCGAGCTAGCAACGGGACCGCGATCGAAGTGGGCCCACCTGCGCGCAGGTCCGTTTATCAAACGACCCGCACGAATAGCGACATCCCTGCTACTCGGCAGGTGGTACCTCAGAAGGACGAGGCGGAGTGGGAGTTATTTTTGAGGTGCGAAAAATCCCGTGAAATTGGACGGAAGATACCGGTAATTAATACCGATGAGGAAATTCCCCTTCCGCCGTTTCCTGAAGGGCAGCGACCCGTTTCGAGACCAACATTTCTTGATTCAATCAGATTTTTCAAATGCTTTTCTTCCATATGGAAAAACTGATGGGGAGATAATCATTTCGCTAATACCACGTGAAAGAATATATTATAGGCAATGATTTCTCCTACCATGCATGCATGTAGAACCATGCATGTTTTATGGCACATTGTTGATTAAAAGTTTACTGGAAATATCAAATGTTTCCCTCCATTACGAAAAAACTGAAGGGGTGATAATCATTTCGCTGTCACCACGTTATAGAATGAATTATATGCAATAATTTCAGGTACCGAGCAACTATGCAGAATTGGTAAAATTTGTTTTATAGCACTTGTTTGTCGAAAATTTCGCCATTCCATGAAAAAAATTCTAATATTTTCCTCCCTTACTGAAAACCTGATAATATAGATCATAAGTTATCATTTGTGGTACCGTGCAATTCTGCAGAATTGGTAGAACTCGTGTTAGGCTTTCGACACATTTTCTATGGGACAGAATTCGTGGATGAGATTTCGTTGCTAACTTCACACCGATAAGTTTTGCGGGGATTTATTACTCAACCCGGATTCTTAGAAAACATAATTTGGACTGATGAGGCAAAGTTCGGTCAGCAGGGAGTTGACAATAGGCGAAATCGACATTTTTGGGTTTTTGAAAATCCACATATGGTGCTCGAAGTTGAAAATCAAGTACAATTTCGAATAAATGTGTTTTGTTTGGTAATGAACCAAGAGGTGCGCTATTTTATGTACGATAGAAATTTGAATAGTGAAAGAATATTTCTCGAATTACCGTTAGTGGGGAAATCGAAGACAATTTCTGTAGCTCGCAAGATCTCCAGATCTTACCTCTTCCGACTCTTATATTTGGGGTAAGGTAAAATATTTAATCTATTCTTTACCAGTTCGCAATATACATGATTAGAAACTTGAAATGATACAGACTTTTAACAATCTCGTTCCCAACCAAATCGAAGTGCTACGCAAATTTTCGTTGGAGTTCTTCAGGCATTGTTCTTTTTCGTCTATTATAATTTGCCTTGTGTTATGGAATAGGAACGAATATTTTTGATCAAATTATTATAATTGTCTTTTGTTTCCATGGTATACTTGAAAAAGCAGAAAATTCTGATGTACGAGAGCTCACGAATAATGTAAATAATTTTAATTCACAATATATTGAGTATAAAATTACAATACATATTATATCTATACTTACAATAAGGAACACATTCTCCACAAAACATACATATCAGAAATTCAATATCTCAATCTATGCGCTTAGTTAAGGGGTGACCGTCATCTTACACATCAATTATTTCCAAATCAATATAAAATAACTTATTGCCATTGGGTAACCTAGTCCCCTTTGAACAGTTTTTGGGATTTTTGCGAATTATCTTGAAATATGTATTTTTGGGAAAAAATGCCCCATTTCCTAACAATCAGGTTCCTTGTCATTTTCATGAGAAATGTATATATCCAGACAGAATGGAACTATACGACATAGTTACAGGAATAGAATACCATCGATATTCTTCACATTTCCTTCGAAAACATATATAATCTGCAATTTTCAACTTTCTACCATTCAAAGAGGTAAATAATAGGATATATTCCTGAGAAAACCGTTTATTATAGACATTCCCTCCCTCGATCTCTTGCATTTAGAGTCATTTTTTTATTTCTTTCGATTTTTCTTCTCTTATTGTCTCAAAAAATTTACATATGACTTTTATTGTGAATCATATTGATACCAACCAAAAAGTACTTCTACGTTTCAGGAGTTATTCGCAAAAATCGAAAACATCATCGGAAGTGACGCATTTTCTAGACCAGCCTGAGCAAGATATAAACAGAGTGTAATCTAACCTTGAATATACAATTAATTTATCAGTTTTTCCTTTATTAGTAAATTTAACAGAAAAGCAGAAAAATGGGTCATTTTTATTTGTTTCTTTCTGTACGAGAATAATTTGTTTCTTGTCTGAATTATACAGACTTTCAAAACGACCCCTATTATGAAACATAATATATATCGAAGAGTACCGGTGACAGAGAGACGACTGAAATATTGCATGAATATTAGGTAGGTATTCAATGAAAAAAGTGTTTCCAAAATTCGACACCCAAGGGGTTGAAACAATCCCCTTAACACTTAAGTAATTTTTATGTATGAAACTGTTAATTGAATAAAACTGCGAAACAAGCCATTTTTTATTTATATTTTTGCTTGGAAATAAATGTCCCCATTCCTATCTCAATTTCGCACGCTAACCCGTGAAATATTTTTCTCAAAGAGTATCAGTAATAGTCTAAGAGCCGGTGGGAGATCGACCTTCACCGATCTGATAAACTCGATAGACTATGATAATTGCCTATCGAAAAGTGTTCATAGCTATTTTTAATTGAATTAATTTTAATCAATTTTCTTTCATCGCTCTTTTGATAACCGAATGAGTTTCATCTCAACTGATAGTTTTTAACACTCAGAATATGCCTAGGTAGGCTTGCCTACTTATTACTGTGCATGGCTACCTGGCAAGCAGATGTGAACAGGTGAGTCAATATAGCTAACTACACCGATCTCTTAACCAATTGAAATTGATATGATAGGTAAGATAATTTAATTACAAAACCAATCGTATAAACTTGCCTGCAAAAAATCGTACATAACATATTATTGCCAAGCTATAAAGTCTCAGAATTTTAGCTATTTGATAGGTGCGAGAGAGAAAGTAGAGCGTCCGAGGTCCGTGTGATAGAACAGGACACAACATAGCAGCTGCACCCTACCTGACCGTTGAATGTATCCGAGTGCGCATGCCTGTGTCCATGTAAGTGACAGTGACAGTATTTATTTACACTCGACAGTAATTTTGAACTCTAATTTATTATAACTCTAATTTCGATCACAATTTTTGTAATATTCCACACTATATATACTTACAGCTATAAAATAATCAAAAATAAATAATGTATTATATTAAAATATGAAAAAAAACAACTTTCCTTTCATTTTGAAGCAAAATTATAAAATGTAAAAATGATAAAAGAATCTATATTTTTTATTTAAAATTAAATAAAGAATAATTTATTTATTATTTTAAATCAAATAAATGCCGTAAAGCAGGAAATAATATGCTACTTTTAAAATTTCAGTATAATAAATTTAAAAAATCATCAATATAGAAAAATAAAATTTAATACATTTATGTTGTTAAAAGCGTTTATTACGAAGCATATAAAAGAGTTCAAAATTACTGTCGAGTGTAAATAAATGCTGTCACTGTCACTCACATGTACACGAGCATGCGCACTCGGATACATTCAACGGTCAGGTAGCGTGCAGCTGCTATGTTGTGTCCTGTTCTATCACACGGACCTCGGACGCTCTACTTTCTCTCTCGCACCTACCAAATAGCTAAAATTCCAAAATTTTATAGCTTGGCAATAATATTTTATATACGATTTTTTGCAGGCAAGGCTATACGATTAGTTTTGTAATTGAATTATCTTACCTATGATATCAATTTCGATTGGTTAACAGATCGGTGTAGTTACCTATATTGACTTACCTGTTCACATCTGCTTGCCAGTTAGCCATGCACAGAAATAAGTAGGCAAGCCTACCTAGGCATATTCTGTGTGTTAAAAACTATCAGTTGAGGTGAAACTCATTCGGTTATCAAAAGAGTGAAGGTGATGAAAGAAAATTGATTAAAATTAATTCAATTAAAAATAGCTATGAACAGTTTTCGATAGGCAAGTTATCATGAGCATATTTGTTTATAAATTATATTTGATAAAAAATATGTCTCATCGAGTTATCAGATCGGTGAAGGTCGACCTCCCACGGTCTCCTCTACTATAACTGGAGAATGAAATTTAGCATGTGGGTTAGATTCCAGAATTAAATACTTACTGAAGAAGGATTTCTCAATCCAAAGGGGTGAAAGCCACTCCCTAAATAATTGAATATCATATATTCATAAAGATGTTTATTGAAAAAAAAAGAAATACGTTTTTTCTATATTTCCCTACTTGAAAATATTTTCATTTATGAATTTTGAACCGCAGGTGTTGAAAACTACCGCTATTATGAAACAGGCTATATCTCAAAGAGTATAGGTGATAGGAGAATGAAATACCGGAAAGGGATTTTTTCCAAAACTCGAATCCCAAGGGGTCAAATCCACCCCACAATAATTAAATAATGTTTATCTATGAAAGTACTAATTAAAAATGAGACAAAACACGTCACTTTCATTTTTCCTTATGAAATATATTCTTTTGACTCTAAATTTTGCAGACTAGCCGGTAAAATTCACCCCTATTATAAAACGGGTTATGACTCAAAGAAAGGTACGTACTAATGGAGGATCTCTCAAAATTCCAAACCCCCTATATATTTGAATAATTTTTATATGTGAAACTACCCCTATTATAAAAAAAGGTTTATATCTCAATCAGTATCGGTAATAGAAGAATTGAATACTGTTACTGGAAAAGTATTTTCCAAAATCGTTGCTCAAATTACCCTCTGCACATTTGAATAATTTTTATCTTTGCAATGGTTAATTTTTTAATATTTTGTTTCCATGAGTTTGAACTTGAAACTAAAAAAAGTTTTATGTAAATACATGAAATACATTATCCCAATGGAAATTATGGTTGGTCAAACTGACATCATTTTGATATTCATGTCAGATTTTAGTCTTTTCACCAAAATTGTATTTCGCAAATTTCTTCTCGAAATTCACGCAGACAAAGCCGCAGGTATAAGCTAGTTGAATATATTCATACCGATTTCTCCATTATTCTTTTCAAGTAGCTGATATCCTACCTATATAAAATATTACACATAAACCTAAGGTAATGTATCATACAGATCAACTTGACTATTGTCCATTTCCATTCGCTTATATTGTACAAAAACTACTACTATACTGACAAAAAAGTTACTAGTTTCTAACCTAAACTGGAATCTTATATTGAGTATAACCTAACCTAAATGCAACAAGAGAACAACAGTAATGATCGAAAAACATATCAAAGCTAGATTACTATCGTTTCGGACGTCTATCGTCTTAATGGATTTAAAAGGTTTTCACGACGTTTCGAATGCTTGTATCTGCAATCGTCTTCAGGTGAGCATTTAAAAACGACCTGCTACATTTCGAATTAATACATTAATCCGTTTTGAAGTTATCAAATAAAAACTTTTTTTTTTAAACTTGAACCCCCTGTATTCCGAAAAGTAATCAGGTTGGACCCCTCATTCCTTATATCATTTTGTCCAATTTTACGAGAGGTATCTACAGGCAGACGTTGTAAGTGTCATTTGGAAACACCCTGTATGTACCGTGTTTTTTCGACTATTTTTTTATTTTTGCTCCAAACCGATTTTTTTTTTAATTAAAAAAAAAAACTCTGAAAATTTGAGTTCTTAACATTAAGTACTTCCCCAGAGTGTGGAAAGATTTCCCATTTAAAATACACGTAAACTAAGTCTTTTTGTTTCAAATATCTGTAACTCGCAGGCATTTTATGCTATGATATCGTACGAAAGCGCTATTTTCTCAGGATTACATGCTCTACAAAAGTGCCCTTTGCGACGTAGCACAATCTGCACCTGTAAGATTGTACGGGTCACTAAATCTGATTTTTGTCGAAAATTCTTATTTTTTGACGTTACTTCATAAATGACTGGATTTTCGGAAAAAAGTGAATGAAATACTTGTAGGAAATTTAATTTCCTACAAAAATTTCTCAAACCAAATCGCCAAAATTGATATTTTTCGTGATATAAAGCGTTAACTTCGTCGTGGAAATGAAAAGTTTGATTCGATAATTCTCAAAAATTGCACACCTATTACGACAAAGTTAGCGCTTTATATCTCGAGAACTATCACTCTTAGCGGTTCGGTTCGAGAGACTTTTTTTGTAGGAAATTGAATTTCCTACAAGTTTCTAATCCACATTTTTTCCGTCAATCCAGTCGTTTATGGAGTAACGTCAAAAAAATAAGAATTTTCTACGAAAATCATATTTAGTGACCCGTACAATCTTACAGGTGCAGATTACAGCTACGTCGCAATGGGCACTTTTGTAGAGTATGTAATCCTGAGTAAATCGCTCTGGTACGATATCATAGCATGAAATGCTGCTAGGTTATAGATATTTGAAAAAAAAAATAACAAAGTTTACGTGTATTTAAAATGGGAAAGCTTTCCAAGCTCTGGGAATCAGGGAATTATTTTTGGACATTTTCAATAAAACTTAAGGTTGGGAGCAAAATTGTCGACAAAAAAAACACCCTAATATATATATACCGGGTGATTCTCTAAGGTAGCTCACCCCTATAACTTTTTTATTATTGAAGATAGAAAAACGAAATTTGGGAGTGTATTATAGTTCAATTTACATTTTTTGATATATTTACTTGCTTTGCCGCACTTCCGGTTTGACCGGAAATGATCTCAACTTTCGATTTTTAAATGGGACATCGTATATATTTTTACTTATTTCGATCGAGAATTACATTCTGATTTCTACAACACCTCACTTGTCAATAACTGACAAATAAAGTCATTTTTATTGCAATTTTTATTTTTTGATCTAGAATGCCATGGATCTTGTGAATCGCTTCATTCTTGATCAAGTAACATGGGAAAAATACGACTTATGACTTCACAGTCGTTTTAAGAATTTTTTTAAAGTCGCAAACATACATTTTTCCAGTTAACTTGATTTTTTCAAATACGGCTTCTTGTGAAAGATCATGTTCTTACGAATAATTTGATACCACACACTTTATTTTTACTATTTTTCTGAATAATTGCAAGAAGCGATCGTGCCTACTAACAAATAATACGTATTCGGTATACTTATGCACTAAATCTAGATCCGTGACAAACAATTGAAGCTGAACAAATTGGCTGATGAATATGCTGTAACTTTTAAAAATTTATTTGTTGCTTAGTTTTTAATTTGATATGGAAAATTATACTAGAAACGAGAAAATTTACGGAGAAGCAAAAAATAATGCAACTGATGCAGCTCGAATTTATGCTCGGAGATTCCCCAATCATCGCCATCCCACTCGACATTATTTTCCAAAACTGGAAAGGAGAATGCGAAATGATCCAGCAGAAAATGCCAGTAACTTCATCGTCAGTGAAGAATAAGAAGTAGACGTGTTGGTCTATGTTGAAGTGAATTGTACGGCGTCAATTCGCCAAATTGTTTCTGAGTGTGATATAAGTTATTCGTCCGTTTGGAGAATTCTTCACAAATATAATAATCGATCAGTCAAGTACCAACTACACCAACATCCTTACGATAACGACCACAACCGAAGATTTACTTATTGCAACTGGTTTTTGACTTAATACTGAGAAGATTTACGTTTTCCATTTAAAATTATTTATTCAGATGAAACTCGATTCACCAACTTGGGTCTGTTCAATTGGAATAATAAAAGGTACTGGTCTCAAACAAATTTACATCTGATACAAGAAGGAAATTTTCAAGAGCGATTGATGGATGGGTATTATCGGAGGAAAACTTTTGGGGCCAATAATTTTCGACGAACAACTTACTGCGGAAAAATATCTACAGTTCCTTAGAAATCAAATTGATGATTTCATTGAAGATTTGCCACTGGCTAACCAAGTTGATATCTATTTTCAACAAGATGGAGCGCCACCTCACAATTCTCAAGTCGTAAGAGAACATCTGAAGGATGCCTTCCCAGAAAAGTGGATTGGCACTAGTAAGTGGCCTGCGAGGTACATTCTGAAGTTGTCATATTTTTTCATAATGTATATTTTTTTTTCATATTCTAGATCACCCGATCTTACTCCGCTTGAATTTTTTTCTTTGGGAACAATTAAATATCAGGTGTATAACACACCATCAGCTACTCGTGAAGAACTGGAGTATAAAGCAAGGGTGACATTCCAGAACATCACTGCGGAACAGCTTATCAATGTGGTGCGCACAACAATTGAAAAAGTTGAACTTTGCCGTGATCAAGGAGGAGGTCATTTCGAAAATTTGGAACCTTAATGGACTAATTTGCGACTTTCAAATAATTCTCGAAACGACTGTGAAGTCATAAGCCTCAACGTCGTATTTTTCCCATGTTACTTGATCAAGAATGAAGAGATTTACACGATCCATGGCATTCTAGATCGAAAAATAAAAATTGGAATAAAAATGACTTTATTCGTCAAATATTGACAAGTGAGGTGTTGTTGGATTCAGAATGTCATTCTCGATCGAAATAAGTAAAAATATATAGGATGTCCCATTTAAAAATCGAAAGTTGTGGTAATTCCGGTCAAACCGGAAGTACGGCAAAGCAAGCAAATAGTCAAAAAATGAAAGTTAACTATAATACACAACCCCCAACTTTCGTTTTTCTATCTTCAATAAGAAAAAAGGTATAGGGGTGAGCCACCTTGGAGAATCACCCGGTATACAAACGAAATTTGGAACAAAAATAATCTCTATAAATATTTCGTTCAAAGATGAGCCACATTGAAAATGGCGGCTGTTGAAAGTCACTGCATTGGTTTTTCTATCATGTCATTTTGGAGATATTGATGTCTGTACTGAATTTATCACTCGGTTGTTTTGGGTATTGTTGCTTGTAATTTCATTGACTGGATACATTTTACAGCATGGATCTCATGAACACAAGTTTTTCAAGGTTTTTTGTTGAATTGCATATTATTTCAGCTGTATTGTAGAGGCATTTGAGTAACCTCTTTTTGACACTTATGTGATGGTTTGAGTTATATTTGAGATATATATTGGTGTGTTTCTTTCGGAAAACAGTTGTGTTGATATGATCTGATTTTTTCATCATGACATCTGAATAATAAAGTTGGATATTTGCCTCTGATTGTGAATTCAAAATAAAAAAATATGTTCGCAGTAACATATCGGGGGGTACACTTCTAGAAATTTCCTGGTCCATCTGATTTTGTTTTCAGAGGCTGGTCCATCTGATTTTGTTTTCACATGTTAGTCGTGAACCCTGTCAATGAATTCAAACATGGGTGGGGGTACTATTACAAGAGAAAAGGGATTCAGTCGAATCGAAATCACAACTGTCTTTATCCTTTTACCAAGTGATACTTTTATATGTGACTAACAGATACTTGACAGTTCTTAGGTTAGCGTCCTAGGTCCTACACTTCATCAAATTTTCATTGATTAAAATATTTCTATCATTGTCAAGGGTTTGGTAAGGGATAAGAAAATATGATAGTTATTGAATCAAACATTCCACTTATCATATGGGAAAAAACTCAAAATTCAAAAGTTCCTAGAGCTCGGTATGGATTTATCTAGGCGACCCCCTACTCAAGTTTCATCAAATTCTGAACTATCAAGTACCAGCTTAGTGTTGCTTGGAGGTATGGTGGCTCAAACACATTAATTCTCCCCACACGGATTTTTCACCTTGTCTCCTCTAGAAAATCTTTCTAATCATTCGTAGAGATCGCCATCCGATCATAGTAGAAACATATCAATACAGATAGCTACTGATACAATTCTACTGAAAATAATTCGAGTATAGATATCAACTATATGACCACTTTGAAATATCTCAATGAATTCCAATCAATCTAAATGAGTAATATCTCTGCGAATTCTCCTATGATTCGAGTATCGATGTCACTCAAACTCATATTCTATCTGCTTGGAATACCGAAGTCCTACGTAAAATAGATTGAATTTCCGAGAAAGTCTTCCCCCTCGTTTCAGGAATGTAAAAAATAGTAAAAACAGTACAAATGGCGCTGAACGTGGCGAAAACCCAGAAAGTTTCCCCGGTTCCGATTGAATTCGTCATGTTATTGAAAAACTGCGTTACTATGAAAGATGTAACCCAACAGGTCAAAGAGGTCGCTGAAGCAGCAAACTGCTTCAAGTTACTAGGAAACAGTTCTGAAGATATTGTCCAGGGCATTATTGAAAACCCCATTTGGAACACGAAAATTAGTAAAATCAATGTTGTGAGAGGTAGCCAAAATATAGGTTCAGTGCTCCAAGCAGTTCGTTCTTTAACATAGAAGAAAGAACCCATTGAAAACAAGCATAGAGCCATACCTACTGAAGAGAATATCATAAGTGTTCTTCTGCCAAAGCAGTCCACAGTATAGGGCACCAGTAGGCTGAACACAAAAATGCAAGCCCCCACTATGAGAGAAGATATATCGGAAGATAATTTGGTACCAGATGCTTTGAATATCGTCTGAAGATAGAAGTAGATAGCATTGATACCGGAAAACTGCTGGAGAGCAATAAGAGTGACAGATATGATCAGTGCTTTCCTCATTCCTGAATTCCTGATCACGTCGGAGAGCTGTCCGTTCTTTTCTTTATTGATTGTTGCTTTGATTTGATTCAGCTCGATGTGTACATCATTTCTGTCTGAGGATCTGAGACGCATGAGGACTTTTTCAGCTTCTTCCATACGGTCCTTCTTAACCAAGTAGAAAGGGGTCTCAGTTCCAAGGTATGAGAAAGACAAAAAGAAAGCGAATGGGAAGTATGACAACACACAGTTGAAATATACCACGGAGAGGTAAGGCCCTATGAGGTACGAGAGGAAGTTCCCAAAAGCCCAGAAGATGCCCAAGGTTACGGAGTAGATTCCTCGTTGACTCTCCTCAGCAACCTCTGCTATATACATGGGAAGGAGGGTGTAGCCACCTCCTACAGCCAAACCACCAAGAAGTCGTCCAAAGTAAAATATATAAACGTTCTTAGCAAAGGCCATGGAGATATAGGCGATGAAGTGCGGGATAGCTATGCAAAGTAGTCCAATTTTTCTGCCGAACTGCTCTGATATGAAGCCGAAAGGTAGAGGGCCAACCATCGCTCCAACGTTGATGAGAGATCCTATCCAGGCGGCTTGGTTGTCAGTGATTGGTTCGGAAAGAGGATTGATTGAGCTGTCGTTTGAGTGGAGCTTTGGATACATTGGGGACGTCCAGGTCATTGTTATATCTCCTGCGGTGGCCAGGAGATTCACTGGAAAAGAGAAAAAAAATCATATTGGTTTTCAGGATAATGAGGTATGCCTATATAATATGGGGTGATCAAACTCATAGGAATGTGAGGAATTATATACCCGAAGTTTGTTACAACCTATCAATTGTATCGAGATAAATGGAATTCTATTTATGAATCCATCGGATAACCATTCTTGCAAAACATTATTATACTCTTGATAGTATTCGTCTTTGTTCAGTTTTGTCACCAGGGAATCTAACCTAGTTTTTGCCAAATGGAAATTACTCGATAGTGGAGGATGTGATTCGATCCAAGGCATATTAACCTCGTATCTTTCGCCACTATATCTATGAACTGTAGCTAGAAAATATTCCATAATCGCTTCTCCATGTTCTCTTGTGAATTTTTGTTCTTCTACATCCGTTATATCCAACACATCTAAATTCCACAAATCGCTTGTATGTAAATTGTCACACTGAATAGAGTGGTTGTGAACATGGAATATGACTTTTTAGAAAACTTTTTCGTTTTTCCCATTGAGCTCCATCCAATGGAAGTTTTTATGGCCACTAGACCACACTTTAGAACATTACGAACATCAGAAAGTAACTTTCCGGCTACATCAGCTCCTATGAGTATATTTATTGGGCTTCGTTTCCCATCGGTGATCTGAATACCCAGTTCGACAAGTTCTTCCATCCATGGACCCTCATATATGGACATAACATCAGTACAGATCATAGGTTGATGAAGAACTTCTGAACTGCTTGAATATTTTTTTTCTAAACTCTGCAAATTCACCATATAACAATTATGACACGTTGCTTCAGATTTGTATCCTCCAAATAACGCATGAATCATTTTCTCAGATCTGATAGGTTTGAACTTTATGTCCATTGCTGTGAATCTATTTATACAGTGCTTCTCAAAAGTCCCCCCCCCTCTTATTTTTGGAACGATTATACATAAACAAATGAAATTTTGAAACTGAATATTAAAGGTTGTAAACTTCCCTACTAGTGATGATAGATGACGAAATCGTCAAGGATGACGTCACAAGGCCATTTTGCGAGCAGTAGCTACAGGGAAACCGTAGCTCTATCAACATTGCCGCTAAACAAGCCCATGCTAATCGAGAAATTGAGAGCAGTCAAAACGAAGTACGGGGACACAATAGTAGCCGATTTGGAAACCAAATCAGTCTTCCTACCAAGGAAGGTATTCGAGGTGTTACAACCGAAAATCGACGAGTTCAAACCTCGAGAATATTCAATCATCATAAAGCCATCCACAATTTAGCTACCA
>JAFIRS010003880.1:0-110216 GCA_018342105.1 Gonioctena quinquepunctata | reverse complement strand
GCTCTTTGAATCAGTAGAGGTTATTCGTTGTAGCGTTTCACAACTCCCTATATTGAAATATTTCCAATTTGAGTTTAAATCCTGAGAGAGATAAGTGGTCTACATAATATTCCTTTTATAGGTGGGTTGGATGAAAGCAGTTAAACCTTTGGCCCTCCACAGGTTATAACTCACAATCTGAGCCAACAGTTGATGGTTGAGATCATGGCAGCTACAGATAAGACAACTGGAAGGGAGATCAGATCGTGGATGTTACATGTGCCAGATAAACACTGAAGTAAGGGAAGCAATTTGGTTGCATTGACGTTCATGAGTGAGTAGATTTGTATTGGAGATGCTACAAGTGATTAACTCAATTATTCTAATAAAATGAAATCAAAATATTTCTCTTAAAAAACCAACAAACCGAGGGAGTATATTTTTGAAAGCAGTAATAAAATATATTTTTTACGATTATATTGTAAATAGCTGATTTATGTTCTGTGTAAGCATTCATCACTTTCACAGGGTAATGGTTTCAAAAACTTTGCTATAGGCATTGCCTCACCAATTATCAAGTAGGTATGATTTCGAAAATGCTCTTTCAGTTTTCAATATTACGAAGGAACTTTAAGGTAAAAGTGCCTCCAACTCTTCGTGGCAGGAACTGGATACATCCTCAAAAAAAAATCATTGACCTACCAAAGATCCGGATAAATTGCCGCGGTGAAAGATATAGCAATTAAATATGTTAGATCGAACGCATCCGCATGTAATGGGCCTATACGTTGAAACCTGAGCTCCCATTTCCGCGCGGGTGTACGCAATCCATGCTTACCTCACTATCCATATTACGTTATTCAGGCTGTGATTTATAGCTTTATACTCGGCAATGCAAACTGTGGGTGCAAGACGGCATGCAAATTACCAGACCTACGTTGTTCAAATGCATGTATTACACAATACCCATATTTCTCATTTCAATTTGTTTCGTTCAATAAGAAGTACAATGTAATCAGTCCCATACCGATTTTTTGGGATTTATATAAAATGAGTACCAATTTGCCGTTATTCTGTATATTAGTTGATTTCTGGTATTAACTAAATCAAATGGCTCTTCTTGTATTATTGTTACAAGTATTGTTATATGAGCTGACTTATTTCAGCGCACGATATCTCACCAAAAATATCATTTCCAATTTTTTTTTGGACTGCTCCATAACCTTGCAACGGTCGATAATAGCCATGCCATGATGTTAAGTCTCAAAATATCCAGCACCTGAGCAAACTTAAAGCGGCGCAAGGGAACTTTTGAACGAGTATGGTACGCCAGAGGATTGCCTTTCCGCCACTTTTTTGAATTGTGAATTGCAAAACTTTCCACGACTGGTAAGTTAGCAATATTATTGCGCTTCGTTTTAATGAAGCTCAGGCGCTGTCGGATCGGTAGTTTTGGGCATAATTGCAATCTGAATTTTTTAAGTACTGCTTCATTGCAGCATAACTGGATGCGTCATGGGTGGTCCGATTCAGGTGCACAAGAGAAGATTTCGAGGAAAAGAAGTATATTTTGAATTTCATTCTCATTTTGCGATAAAAGATGCTTGCAAAATAGGAGAAAAAATGCCACATAAAGCATCATCCAATAATGGGCGATGCTTGAAGCGACGGGAAATTATGGATAGGCAGAGAGGCAGGGAAGCGTATGGCAATACAAGCGCGATGCGCCTGTTATGAATCTGCTCTACTACTCCTAGGCTGTTTCATGCTCGCCGGTTTTGGTCATGTTGCAAGGCATAATCTCTCACCTATTTCACTTAGCCGCTAACTATAAAATGTGAGAATCAGATCCATCTTCATCTCTCAAAATATTTCAGAAATTGGTGGACCACCGCCATCGCGTCAAAATCTACTAATGAAGTCATTAAAATCAAATCTTAAATTATTCAAAACAATAATGTCTATTACAACCACGATTTTCACACATGGAGTACTTATCGAAAATCCTACTCTGTCGTGGAGGCCTTCTCCAAACCTTGAGAAAAATGTATTTTTTTTTGAAACACTGATTTTCCGGTTTCTTCGATTGTTCTCCGTTACTTATTAACCAATCCCAAAGATTGTGCTACGAAGCATTTTCTTCTGATTTGATTCTCTACAATTCCGTATCTGAATTGCTTTAATGGTTCTCAGTTATAAGTCAAAAACGATGAAAATCAGGAAAAAAGGTTTAAATGTTTTAAAGTTTTACAGCCAATAGTTTGGAATTAGAGCCTATAGGATGAAACTACGGCTGGTGGACACAGTAGTATTTTGTCACAGAAAAAAATCTCTATGATTGGTCCTAATTGGGTATATTATTTAGGTACGCCGATATTTCTGTTGAAATGGGTACCACTGGATGAAATCAAATGTTTGAGATTCATCGATTTTGTTTTGAAAAAAGTAGATTTTATTTGTGTGCAATCTCGCTTGAACACTTATCACTGTTAGCTATTTCATTTCTCATTGTATTACAACCTAGGGTATATCTGTCAAAACTCATGTGAATGATGTTGAGAGTTGATGAAGTCCATTGTATGATCAATAAATCAGGAATCAAATGCTTCCCATGAATAAATATTTGGCAGAATACCTCTGAGGCATCGGAGTCGAGATTCTTCATATCGCATCTTCAATTAGTTCGTAGGATGGGGACAGGTACAGGATAACAACGCAATTTTATGGAACGATCATATTTTCTGAGTTTCTCTCACTTTCCTTGAAGAAGTCTGAATGCTAGACAAAACGTCGGCATAATACGTTAATTAACTAATACCTATTCTTCATCCTCGAACTCGTTGAAAAAGTATGATGATTCAGGGGACACGTTTTATTTTATGTGATTAATAATCCGTAACTCCATCATCTCAACCTCAACACACCCAATTTACGTGTATAGGTTGGAAAATCTCATTCTATGCTCGGTATACATGGCATACTAGCTACACCAATATTCGTTATCGTACGAAGCTCCACACTTGTAGTCAGCGAGATTCGGAGTTGATTCATGGACAACACCAGCTAATGCAAGCGTATGGGGATTCCACGGCATTTGGTATACTCGTTCATGCGATCCAATTACAAGATGAAAGACAGAATTCGTATTCATTACAAGTGGATTTATTTCGCTGAAGGTATTAAAAAATGCATTCACATGTGAATGAAGACTCTACAGAATGTCGTGCAATACACTGGCATATGAAAGAAATATTATTGTGGACTTTGTTATATAAGAGACATTAAACAAATCTGATATGTCAAAATTTGATTTTCAGAGGAATTGAATTATTAGTAGTTTCAATCTTGCGGTCAAACGAATAATTTCAGTCATGAAAATATTATTGTTGTTAACATATGGTAATATCAAACTTGAGATGAATATCGCACAGTTTTACTTCCAAATTATTACACTTTTTTTAATGGGATTGCTTATTTAGGTAACTTTCAAACCATAGAGTTGAGGTCGGTCAAATATGAAAAAGTTGCATTCATAGAAGCATTGTCGAACAGTTCAAACAAATCCAGCTGGGTATGGGGCCGGTTATTGAGACCATCATAGAAAAGTGGACGGGTTGGGTGGTAGGGGGGGTGATCTTCGACGAAGTAAAATTATCCTCAATTTGACATAATCAATTTTGTATCCAACGTTTCGTACACTCTGGAAGCACCCTCAACCTCATTTTTCAATACGGACCTGCCATATTTTATGACATTTTCGAAATAACGCTGAATTCAACATTATATCATACAATGTATTCAAAGTTGATTTTCAGGTGATTTTGACCATATCCATTTCTTTGGAGTCTGGATCTGTATTACATTTTTTTTTTAGGCTTACCTTTAGTTTTAATTAACAACATGCAATGCATTTCGATAAAAGAGAAAATCCAGCTTATATACCAGCTAGATGGACGTAATAACAGAATGCAAGAAAGCAAAGAGAGCAAGTAATAATTATTTTAAGAATTCAAGAGGTGAAAAACCTAATTCCTTAATGGTAAGCAGAAGAGCATTTAATGAAAAGAAAAAATCAATAGTGATTGAAGAAATGAAATGATGAACATTGATGAAGTAGGGTAGTTCGAAATATACCGACGTAAAATGCGCTGCGGTTTCTAGGTTACTTCTTATACATTTTATGACTGAAGTCTCCTTGGTACCTTCAATACATTCATCGAAAATCTTCTCGCGAGGTCATTATTGTTGGATTTGAATTTTGTTCCGTCAGAACAAAATTACAGAATCGAACTTTGAGGAATCGGCTGGAAACATAAATTTTTTTGCAAAGGCGGTATTCAATTTAAAATCGTGTATTCGCGTCTCTTGTTACCTGTAGTTTTGATAAATTGCATTAATAGCATTACAGTTCTCGTTTTCTGGTTCCAATTGAATTTGGGTCAAGAAGGTGATATCGTTGATAGACTTTTCTTTTCTTACATACACACACAACTCTGGGTTTATTGAATGTATCATTTTTTTCAAGTAGTAGGCCGTGGATAAAAGAACATAACAAGAAATGTCATATTATGTACTTCGTTTATTATTTATTGTCACAGAACTTGTCATTAAATACTTTTCTGAGTAATTTTCAATTTAACTTATTCGATATGGTAAGATACACAAATGAGAGAGAAGAGATATGTACGGGTGTACAAACTAGATAGAAATTCGTTCAAAGCACAACAAAGATGCTGAGTGAATTATATCCTGGAAAAGACAACACCAAATATTAAAATGTTTCGACGTTTATCTAAGCGTTATGTTCATTCACATCAGGCCTAAGTTATGTGGAATGAAACGAGCCTATTAACATCAATGTTCTGGCCCCAAATTCGAGATATGAATCAGGAATAGGATCGAGAACTATGGCCCAGTGGTACAATTTATCAAAAGTGCTGGTAATAAAATATCAAGAGAGACACGGATACCATGACTATAAATACCAAGCCGTGCGAAGTATCATGACTGATCCAGAGGACAATTCGCAGGCTTGGTTTCCAACGGAAGGTGCAGGAATAACCTTAATTTTTGCGCACAATATCACATTTGGGAGACGAACGACATTCGCATATTCTGGCATGTTCAATCAAGGAAAGGAACAAACATTTTTTTATACCGCGAGAAATCCTCCTCAATTCAATATCGTTTTCTTTGGAACGTGCGGTTTGTTGAATAATACAATTACTGGGACCCTATTTTGTGTGGAAACCTAACCGGAGCAAATATGTAGAAATTATAGAATGATGGATGATCTTCCCTATACGGTATCGGCGTGATAGTCCATGGTTCCAACAAGACCGAGTATGGTCCACACAACTCAAGAATAGTCACAGACGCTAAATCCGGTTTCTGATTCATGGATTGGAATAAAGGGTCTAGTAGCATGGCGCGATCTCGGTTGTCCGCTGGATTTTTTTTATTTGTGGGATATCTCAAAAATGAATTGTATGATACTACGAACCCGACGTAGAGATTCTTCGCGAGAGAAGATTGAGAGAATGTAGTGGAAATTATTCAAGGGAGACGAAATAAAAGCAAATGTATACAAAGAAGTATGGGTTTCCCGGTACCGCAAAGTGCATTTGCAAAATGGTGAGGAAGACATTTCAGCTGCAATAATTATCATTACTCGAATCATTTCTTTCTTCAATGTTCAATTTGGTGAAGCCCATGATTTCACCTAATATCCCACTGTTCTTACTTTGATTACGTTACGATAAAGTGCAAGCCGATTTTCTTATCAGTAGCTATTTCATGATGATGAATTGACAAAATTTTAAATAATACAAAAAATGATAGAAAATCAACTTTAGTATAGTCGGCATTAAAGATTGAAAAAGGAATGTCATAAAAAATAAGGTCCACATTGAAATGAGGTTGAAAAGAATGACATACAGCGTTGAATACGAAATCTGATTATGTCAAGTGAAAAGAGATGGTCACTGTCGAAACTCCATAACATTTTTGATATTAAATAAGGCATAATCAAATGACAGAAAATGCATATCTCAATATTTCAGCCATCATTTTTTTTTTAATGAAACCCCTACTTGACAATCTTCTATGAAATGGCTTTTCTTGACCGACCTAACCAGTTGAAAAGTTAATCCGTAAAGAATGGCCATATATATATATATATGTATATAGCATATATATATATATATATATATATTTTATATTTATATATATATATATATATATATATATATATATATATTTTATTCAATGTGGAGGTTCTTGGGATCTGGTTGCATAGAATTAAAATCAGAATTAGTTGGGCGTTTCGCCCAGCCTGGCGAAGGCTTCTTCAGTATTTTTCTTTATTTTGCCATTGTTTATTGATACATTGGGGCTTGATGTTTGGTGGTGGCTACGGCTATGTCAAAGATTCGTATGAGGGTTATGTGTTGAAGTTTGGGAGTAACATTATTGGTATAAAGTTATACTTGTAAATATTTTTGCACTTGTTAATAGGGGTTCCATATCAGCTGTATGTTTATATAAAGAAGCTACCAGAAAGGCCCACAGCCCCGAAGTCGTCTTACTAATTTTCCTGGTTCAGTTTATAAATCCAAATCCCAAGGGCGTCTAAACAGAATATACACTTTTAGGATTCAGAACTCACAAATATGAAAAACTCTATATATAGGGGTTGAAATTTATCCGAAAAAAAACGGTATAGGCTATTTATAATGTTTTCCATTGAATTTTATATTTGTATCCAATTGGTGATATACATATATATATATATATATATATGTATTTCCATAGAAATATATATATGTATATATATATATATATATATGTATATATATATATATTACTATATATATATATGTATATATATATATATATATATATGTATATATATATATATATATATGACCTGAAGCGAGGGCATCACGGAAATTTCACTAGGTCTTCAATACTACATTTTGTCGGCGTCTGTTCCTTCCCACGATCATCGGAGACCGGAAGGAAATGGAAACACATTTTTTCTAGAGACCAATCTCGCCTTGAACTTTGTGAAGATGAGCTAAGTTTAAGGAAATGCAAAAAAAATTCCATGAGCAACAGCACCAAGCCAGAAGTATTCCAACATGATAAAATAATACATTCCTATTTCTTCCCTGTTTGGGCTGTGATGTCGCGGTACCAGTAGGGTTCACTAGAAAATTCTAGCTCAGTTCAAGATAGACTGTATATCCATAAAATCATTAGAGTATCCTTCCTTCAACATCTTTGAACCTTTGAAAACACATATTTATAAATCGATTAATGCAGGTCAGGAGAATTTCAAACTACCTAAAACAAGGTTCAATTGACTCCTATTTTTCAAAAGGTGATACATCTATCATGAATAATTTCCGACCAATAGCAGTACCGACTGTTAGGTAATGTTTTTCGAAAGATGTCTATAATAAAATGGTATACCATTCTTAACCAGATTTGGGAATTCTATCAAAAGTACCAACATGGTTTTGTCCAGAAAGTCGATTGAGGTATACAACTTTTTTGAATATTTGCAATTCTGAGTAAGGAGGAAAATATGTTGGAGCGCTCTTTTTCGATCTATCGAATGCATTCGATACCATTGACCTAAACATTATCGAAGCCGGCGCTCTACACTTTAGAAGTTCCATTGAAGTGGTATGTCGGAACTTTCGTAGATGGATTATATGAGATGGAAGCAAATATAAATGCTTTGTTTGTAGAAGGTTAATCAGGTGGTTATTGTACCATTCTACAACTGAAAAATGTTTTTGGTAACTCAATTGATCAAAATTTATTATGCCATAATCTACTCCCCATTTATAATGATATCAACATCTGGGGCAGCTCAGCAGCTCCATGGAGATATTTATTCTACAGAAAAGAGTCACATCAGACTCATTTTCAATCTAAAGATTAGAGATTCGTGTGGAATATTTCAGATTCAATATCTTAACATATCCATGTATATATATATTTTCAAATGTATAATGTTATTTCTGAAACAGAAACATATGTACGACACTTTTTAGCATCCTTAACTATTCCACTAGAAACGGAGATCTCATCAGGATCTACGACTCATAACACATCATTTTTTTTTTTCACAGTCCGTCATATGCAGAATTACATTTTTCAACAATCTTCAACTGATCTAAGGAAAGTGCAAAATAAGAATATGTTCAAATCAGAGTGAAGAAATATCTGCAAAGAAAACTGTTTCCTACAGCATTTCTGAATTTTTTTAGCTCAATCAAAATGTTAGTTCTTTCTGTGTATATACTGTTATTTATATTCAACATTTGGTTGTTTTAAATTCCAAGATGATGGAAATGTTAGTTCCTATCTGTATATGTGACATTGCTCCATTTTGTATTTTGGTATTATGATTCTTTTGTCTACCTTTTTTGTGAATCTTGACATCATCCTATATGTATGACTTTGATTTCAAGGGTTAATAAATTATTATTCTTATTATTATCTTCCAGTTGCAGATGATTCCACATCTGGTTTATAAACATCCTGTTCATATTTTTAAGACAAATAATGAAGATCATCATATTGAATGCAAATTTTAAAATTTTGGATGTTTAGGAAGTAATGTTTCTAGAAAAGAGGTTCACAAAATAAAGGGAATAAAAAAATAATAATAAGAGGAACAGATGTGGTAATCTCCAGTTCAATATACACTTATATTCTTCACAAATCCATTAAATAACCATATTGGAAATCCATTTCAGATCTGCACACAGTTTAGATAGGTCAACTGTCATTTGGACATTTATTCCTATTCGACCAAACCAAAGAGTCATTGTAACATGATGACAATAATAATTCATCTTCTGAAATACACATCAAACTAGTAGGTTATTTCAAAATTATAATCATTTATATTTTAATTACCAATTTATACAGGATTTAATCAATTTCTTGCAAAACGAATTTTATAAAAATAAACAGGAATTTTTTTTCCCTGAAATTTTCGATAAGTCCTTAATATAAAAAAAATAAAGAGAAGTTTGATCAACTAAAACTTTGCTGTTTTGCGTTCCTCAAAATGTTATTGGTGGCCAAAAGGTATATATATTTTTCATATTTCAATGTTTTATTTTGTGCTGCATTTATTTCTTACCATGGCCGATATGAAATGGCACTATAAATATACTTTCTACGAGGTGTGTAAGAAGTTAGATAACATCCTGTAATATTTTAATAGTGACGAACAATAATTTCCAGGTTCCAAGGTCATAATAAAATCCCTTGACTAGAAGGTCTTTTTTCTTGATCCTTATATATTATATTATCCTATAGTTTCCAAAGCTTCTGGTGAATTATATGTGAAGAAAATGGATACAATAACAAACCTGAATATGATGAATTTAAGCATCAGTTCTGCGAAATCACCAGATGATGAACACATTACATATGCTAATCAACCAGGTATTAAGTATCTAACTACCAGAAAATCACAAATGCCATTCTTGGCATATAAAAAAAAACGTTACCAAATACAGCTTTCTAGCGTGGTCTGATGAGATCTGAACGAGCAACATTGCTTTATCAAGGCAGTGAAATTCAAGGTATACGTTCCCGATTGAGGATCACAGATAAGGAACTGCTTTTATCAAGGCAAAAATTCGAAATTCGATTCGGCCGACTTTGAAAATTATAGCCATTCAGATCATTAGATCGTTGGTGGCTGTGCAAAATCCTAAAGAAGTGGAACCGAAGGATGAGTGACACCTATGCACTAAAACAACATGTCATCCCTCAGATGAAAATCTGCCGTCTCCAACCGACGAAGGTAGCAGGCTCTGTCACCTGAAGTATCCAAGGAAGGCAGAAAGAGATGAAAAGCATCGGGATGGAAGAGTCACAAGGTGTTAACTTAACTGAGAAAGCAGCTGGACAAAAGGTTCCACAAAGGAAGCGGAACTGAGGAAAAGAACTCGGCACCTACGAAATGCTGGCAGCTGCGCTCCCCAGAGGAAGTAGCTCAGGCCATCGCCGCCCTCGGCAATAAGAGGGGGCTGAAAAAAAGCCGGTCCAGGAGTGTGCAGAAGCCGGTCAGGGCTGTACCTCCGAAAGTTGTTGGAAATCGGAACGGAACCCAGCGTCTTCAAGAGAACCCTGAGCATTCCAGAGCGAAGACAACAAGAACCTCCCAGCAGCGACGGCGCAGAGTTCACCGTTGTAACGTCAAAGAGGAAAGAGTCCAAACTCAGCGAGACCACGAAGCCCAAAGCCAGACCAAATCCATTTACGTCCTTAGAGCGGTTTTCCCGTCGAACCAACAGAATGAAGGCATCTTCGAAAAGGGAGCCCTCTATTCCCAGGAAGCGACCAAAGAGCCACCTCCAATTGTCGCCAGAAATAGGGACAACTGGCAGATACGTTTCATGAAATGGCCCAAAGGAAGATCAAAACTTCCAGAGGCCAGGCTAACGTCGATGGAATAACCATCCACACGAGCAGAGGCAACGTGGAGGCTGTACGACGTTCTTGGAAGCTGGTGGCTACAGCTTCTACGCGGCTCTGCAGTCAGATACCATCCGCAGGTGATCCGGGGACCAGCAGGAGAATACAAAGCCGGAGGAAGTGAGAAAGCGACTGATACGGGACTCAACAGTCCTGGAATGTCGCGGGATGACATCTAGGCGCGCAAAAGGCACCCGCTGGTACGGTGAAAGTACCAGGAAAAAACACATCTTCAAACGGCATGTGTCATAGCAAAGTGAAGTGGAATCCCAACGACAGACGACTGGAGGATTCGTCTCTAGTGCCACAGTGTAATGGTTTGGACACGCACAAAGGTGCTGCCATTCCACCCCAGGTGCGTAAGAAGTGCAGAAGAGCACGAGAGTCCCGGACCTGTCTGAAAACCAAGGAGCAGCCAGCTACCTGCGCCAACTGTGAGAGCCACGGCACGGCCAGCTTCAGAGGATACCTCAAATTCCCCAAGAAGCCAAAACCGGGCAGACCCATGCCACAACAAACACACCCAGCCACCGACAAACAACACCAGCCACCACAGAAGGAGGCTAGGATACGGAACGCTGTGCCCCAACCACAATCACCACAGGCACCACCAAAATGGGGTCCAACGAGGAGGAAGTAACAACGACAGCAGCCACAGCAGTAAACCAGCTTGGCGAAAACTGCCTGAGGCTTGAAGCAGCGAGGCTCTTTAAACAGAGTCAGGCCCCAGGAATCTTGAATGTTAAGACAGCCTCCGGAAAAACAAAAGTCTGCTCACGGAACATCTGGCAGGTGCACTCCACACAAGGATAGGCTGCACAAACTATCCCAGAGAACCTGAAGTGGACATCATCGCTTCATCAGGGAAACAGCGCTGAAACCCAGAAGAACTTCCATCTTCCAGGATTCACCTGCTACCCGGACAGACAGACCGGTTGTCCCGCACCCGCAAGAGGTGCAGCCCTTCTAAAGAGGAGGCCCCTGGAACTCAAACTCCAACAGTGGACAAACAGGATGACCAGAAATGAGCACAGAGACAACTCTGGGGAAGATGCAAAAAGGTACTCCGACAGGAGAAAGGAAACCGTCCCGCCACCCCCGGAGAGGGGGCCCGGGTCTACCTGACACGAAAAGGCAGAGGCATTTGCGGACCTTTCGAACGCCAGTGTAGGGACCAGGTAAACCAAAACGACGAGTTGGAAGACATAAGCCAGAGCCAGTAGGCCAGGGGGAGACGATCAATGATGCCGACCGTCCCGAACCACCGAGAAAATCAAGGACATCATCCCAAACGCTCGCAGGCCGGATGAACCAAAAATTTTAATGACCCTTTAAGGTTTCGAAAAGATTCTGCCTTGACCAACGGCTGATACGGTGCTCCCCCCTCAGACCTCCCGCATGGAAAGAAGCCCGTCATCATGATCCCCAAACCCAACAAGACCATGTACCCCCGAAACCACCGCCTGCCTCCACCCTCGAACAAAAGGGGGCGAAAAAGGAGTCATCCAAGGCGGTGGAACCACTCGGAAGAACTCCCCTCCCCCAAACCCGACGAGCAGTGGCTTTCCAAAAAAGAAATCTACGGAAAAACAGGTCCAAAAGGGGTGAACAGGCTCCACGGCGGGGGGCACCACGGGAACCTCTATAGAATTCGAAAGGGCCCACGATAGGGTCTGGCACGTGGCATCCCAAAATGCACCCGGATACCCACCCCCATGGTGTGATAGACTCCTTCCTGCGAGGACGCGGTGCCAATGTAAGTTGGGGTCCTCAAAAAATGAGGACTCTAGAAACAGTACCAAAGCGCAGTCTTTCTCCACCTGTTCTCCCTCTACCGGGACATCCCCAAACCACAAACCCAACCAAAGCTGCGCTGTAGCGGCGGCACAGCACTAAATGGCCCCGATCCCCGGGGAACGCAACAAAAACCCCTACCTGCAGATCAAGCAAAAGCGGCGGCTGGTTCTATGGAAGAAACGGGGATCCACGGAAAAACCAGGCATCCTTTTCCCCCAGAAGGGAACAACACCGTCAGGACGTCATCATGAATGACCGCGGATCCATGGGCACCGGCCAAATGCCGGAAAGGGTTGGACAAAATATTGACATTCAAAGGGAACACTTTGACCGGGCTCCCGGGCTAGCGAAACGCCAGAACCCCCTCATGGGGGAGCCCTGGGGGCCTCAGTTAAAACTGCTCCTATCAGGAAATTTCCCCCCCCATCATCCTGTATCCCGCCCTGGGTCAAGGTAAAACCAGGACCAAGATAGCTATTCGAACGTGGGCCTTAATTAGACGCTTCCAGATCGTCCCGAATAGATTTATTTCGGGGGCTGAATTCAATCGACTGGGGACGACCATCTTCGGAACCCGCCACCGCGGGTTCGAAGACGGTCCGAACTGATTCAAGACCCACGCAACCTAAATGGACGATCAGGTTTAAAAAAAATTTGCGGCCCGGGCTGCAAACAACCGTTACCACCGAGTGCACTCCCGGGGTCCCGGGGGTAACAACAACCCCAAAACACGTAAGATCAACCACCCACACACCCCCCACACTTACACCCATCGGGTAAACACCACCATGCACACACCGCACAAGTCAGGTAAACCCACAAAATTCAGATAATAGGGGTTTAAAAACCTCAGGGGGCGGCTTTATACCCAAAGGAAAGATTTCCCAAATTTTAAACGTAAAACCGAGGTTGAGGACCGCTCAAAGGCGGGGAGGATGAAGTGGATAAATAAATCTCGTTCCCCATAACATGAAGGGTTACTATCCCTAGGGCCCTTTAACGAAGGGTTTTCAATTTAATGTTCAAATGAAAATGTTCAAATATTTTGTTGTTTTTTCCCAAATTTGAAAATTTGAATAATAATATGGGAAACCAAGTTAAGTAGAAAAGGGAAGGGGGGTCAATAGAAAACACCAAATCCGGTTCAGCAACCGATCTTGAAGCCCCAATTTCCTTAAATTATTGGTAGTAGGGTGTTGAACCACAATATAATAGTATTTTTTTTTTCCCAGTTTGGAGGGGCAAAGGTTGAATGAGGCTATCCTTCATTTTTCCCACACTACCACTTCCCCCCCCCTCCAGGGCCAGGCCTTCGTAGCACATGGTTCTTTCTGACGGCATCCATAAGTTGTCGTAGTCTTCCATGCCGTTTAATTAAAAATCTATAGAATGTCGGATCCCCCCCGCGCGGATTTGAGTTTTGTATATGAGGTTCAGGTAAAGTAAAAGGGTTTTTGAAGAAGGGTAGAACCCTCCGGGGGTCGAGTTTTTCTCTGAAAAATCAAGAAATAGTAACAAAAAGGAGCATGACATATTAATGCACATTTCAAGAACAGAGATAATAACCAACGATTCAACTAGCTGGTCCCGTAAAACCCCGGTTTGAAAATAAATACGATCAGTATCTGAACGTTCAATATAAAAATAATTTTTTCTCTGTGGAAAAATTCTGAATCCTATGGCCCCGCGGAAGGGGGACCAGAAAAAATATAGGAAAACTTCCCTCAATGCCAAACCAAAAGGAAGCAGCTGGAAAGGTTCGACAATGGGCTTTTGCCAAAAAAAGCTCTAAGCCCTCTTGCAAATTCCCAGGAAAACGTCAGCATTCCATGAATAATCAGGCCGCAGTTATCCATTCATTCATGGAAGAGAACTCAGGCATGCCCAGTTCTCTTTGAATAACCCGGAGGGGGAAAGGGGGAATCCCCCAATGGGTTTTGTAGAGAATTCTGATCATCAAGACAACCAACTCGACTGTTTCTTTTGAAAATGGTAAAAAAATTATCACCATCTCTTGGGAGAAGCTAAGAAGAAATACCTATGCGGTGCAATTCATTTTATCAAAATGGTTTTTACGTTTGAGGTTAAAAAAAAAAAATTCCTTGCTCAACTTTGGAAACCGGTATGCCAAGAATAGCGCGTGTGTCTGTTGAAAAGTCAAAATTCAAATTAACTTGCCTAACTTGTTCCATTGTACCGTGTTTGTCAAAAACGATCCGTTGTCATATGGAATCAAAGGGGTCGAGAAAATCTGATGACTCAATTTTGGGTTTTTAAAAATATCCAATAATATTTCCGATAGAATAGAACCAATTCCCTTAAATTTTTTTGATTTTTTTTTTTCTCCCCTAAACTAGCACAAATAAAAAGTTCCCAATGAACTTCTTCAACTTTTTCTGGATTGATTGGTTTTCATAAAAAAACATTTAAATTACCAATGTTTGACAAAATTTAAAAAAATGCACAAAGATCGTTTTTTTTTTTTAAAATTAGGGTTTACCCATTTTGATACATTCACAATTCCAATTTTTTTAAAAAAAACACTGGATTAAATCTAGACTTTTAGAGCCATAATTTTTTGGGAAAAAAAAAATTAAAAAATTGAATTTTTTTTTAATATTATAAAATTTAAAACACTGGTGCTCTTTTATTTCTCATTATTTCCAAATTTTTTATCCCCAAATAACTAAAAGAAATATGTTGAAATTTAGGAGTCCATAATAATCAATCAATCGGGGTTAAATGTTTTCCGAATAAAAATTGGCAAAATCCCCAAGGGGCGAGCAAATTTTAATTCATTTTTAAACTAGTTCGTAAAGGGGGGGAAAAAAAAAAGCAATTTTTTGCCATTTTTTTTGTATGTATACAGAGTTCCCCTTTTTTACCTTGGAAAATCTGAATACATAAAAAACTTCCATGGAATTGGTTTTTTTTTTCCCCAAACCGAACAGTTAAAGGGATGAACGGGACGGGAATTTTACAACACGTTTTCTTTTTTTGAAAATCTTTCTTTCCCGGGATAAACATTTCCCCCCAAAATAACCCAAAATTTGTTTTCCGGGCTTTTTTGAAATCAACAGACCCTAGATTATTCAAGAACAATCAACCGGGAAATCCGATTCTACAGTATACTCGTATCTCATGATTAAATTTTAAAAAAAAAAATGGGAAAATTTTCCCTATTCATTCAAAGTAGTTTTTTTCTTTTGAAGCTGAAAAAAATTTTGATGTTGAATAGAATGTTTTAAAGGGATTTCTTAAAAAAGGGCCCTTGAAAAATAAATATTTTTTGAACTTTGGTGGTAAAAAAAAGACAAAAAAAAAAAAAAATTCTAGGGGGAAAATTGGATTTTTCAGAAAATCATTCATAAACTTCCGTTTAGGATTCTTCAAAATTAGGGAAAGAAATTTTTGGGGAAGGGAAAAACGGAATTTCCCAAGTCATAAAATGTATTTTTTTTTTTTGGAACAAAAAAGGGTTTTTAAAAAACGAGATGAACATCGAACCGGGGTTTATATATATGAATATATATTTATATATATATTATATATATATATATATATATATATTATATATATAAATTTTATAAATGGGTTTTCCCCAAATCCAAAAAAAAACCTTTAAAAATCCAAAAAATGCCCTATATATGGGGGTACAAATATAAATTCAATGAAACGTTATAAAATATACATTTTTTTTTTTTTTGTATAAAATTTAACCTATATATAGGTTTTTATTTTTTGTGAGTTTTTAACCCCCGGGTGTATTTTTTGAGGGTTTTTGGGATTTGGATTAAAAAATTAAAAAAGGGGGAATTAGTTAAACTTTTCCCCCGGGGCCGGGCTTCTTCATTTTTTTTTTTCTTTTTTTTTTCATTTTAAATGATACTTTTGGGGAAAATATGTTTTTTGGTTGGTACATTATAATAAAAAGATTTTTGGGGTTTTTGTTAAAGGTTACTTTTTTGGCCCCCTGGCCAGGGGCCCAAACGTCCAACAATTTCCTATTTTAATTAAAATCCAAATCCAAAACCCAAAAAAAATATCCCCCGGGTTTTGGGGAACTATATTTTTGGGGAAAAAATTTTTTAAGGTTTTTTGTGTTTTTTTTTTTAGTTTTGAAAATTTCCCTAAAAAATTTTAAAAACCGTTTTTTGGATTTTCCCCGGGGTTTATTTTTTAAAATTTAATTCCAAAGAAAATTTTTTTGAATATGACTAATTATTCGTTGACCTTCCACGTTTGGGAAACTCTTTTTTTTTAAAAAATCGAGGGGGAAGAGGGGAATGATTTTCAAAAAAAAATTTTTCTAATCAAAATTTTTTTGTTTGATCTTTTTTAAGGCCCCACCAAATTTTAAGAATATTTATTTTTTTTTAAACCCGGGGGGGGTTCCCCAAATCATCTGTAATACATTCCCTTCAACATCAAATTTCTTTTTCCCCCTTCAATGGAAAAAAAGGGAAAGAATAGGGGAAATTTTGGGCAACTTTTAAATTTTCATGGGTAGAGGGAAACCCCCCAAAGTAAAAACGGGGGACGTTTTTATTTTGGGGGTTTTTTTTAAAACCCCTTTTGGTCTTGTTGATTCTCAATACGGGGGAAGGGGCGATAAAAATTGGTTAAAATTTTTGGAAAAAATGGGGTATATACCGAGATGGGGGAAATTTTTACAAAGTGAAAGGGGTTGATAGGAAAATTTTCCCGTCCCCCAATTTTTTAACTGGGTTTGTAGTTTGGGGGGGACAGGTAAAAAAAACAACGATTTCCCTGCCAACGTCTTGAAAGTATTCAAAACCTTCAAGGCAAAACAAAGGGAAACCCGAACATACACAGAAAATCGGTAACTTGTTGTTTCTTTTTTTTTTTCCCCGAACTGGTTTTTAAAAAAAAAAAAACTAAAAAAAGCCCTTTGGGGATTTTTTTGAATGTATATTCCTGGGAAAAAATTTTTTATAACGGTTTTTTTTCGATATGGACTCCCCAACCCCCAAAATATTTCATTGTTTGTTTTTTGGAGATATAAACTGGGGTGAAATAATTTAAAAAATAAAAGGTTTTTAGTGTTTGGGAAATTTTTATTATATTGTACACAAATAAAAAATTTAACTTTTTTTTTTTTAAAAATTTTTTTCCAAAATTCTAAAAATTTAATCCATGGAAAATTTTTGGAATTTAAAAAAATTTTGGGGTAGGCCCAGATTTCTAGAAAACAAATCAAATCTTTTTTTATTGTTTGACCGTTTGTCAAACATTAAAGGTAATTTTTTTAAGATTTTTTTTGTGAGAACCAATCAACCAGAAAAAAGTTAAAAACTGCAATTTTGGGGGTTTTTATTTTTTCGTCCCGGGTTTAAAGGGGACAATAAAGGGGAAAATCAAACAAACGTTCAATTAATTGTGTTTTATTCTATCCGGTATAATGTGGATATTTTTTTAAAAAATTTTTCCCAAAAATTTAGTCCCCTTAAACTATGAGTTTTCCTTTTTAAATTTTTTTTTTTTACAACCGGGGGGGTTGGGTTCTTGACAAACACGGTACAATGGGACAAAGGGGATGGGGATGTTATCTGAGTTATTAACCATATCCCAAAAGATACTACGAGCCCTATTCTTGGATATCTCCCCCCTTTTTTAAAAATTGCTGAAGGAACTTTTTTTCTTTTAACTACTCAAATGTGATCTAACAGACATTTGGGGATACAAAGTGAATTTCAAATTGCCATGGGATTTCTTCTAGCTTTTTTTAGGAGATGGTGATGATTTTTTTTTTAGATTTCTCTTTTCCCCCAATGAATGAATTACTGCCATGGCCACAATCATGGAATGCCAAGTTTTTTCCCCCAATTTTTTGTTGAGGGTCTTAGAGGTTTATTTGGGAAAACCCCTTAAAAACCTTTCAGCTGCTTTTTTGGTTTTGCATTTAGGGACAGTTTTCCACGTATTTTTTTTTTTGGGCCCCTCGAAGTTCGTACCATCATATTGTGGTTCAAAACCCCCACCAATACCGAAGGCAATTGGGGTTTAAGATCCCGGGTTCTGGGGAAAGATTTGAAATGCTTCTTTTCAACCCTTTTCCCTCCCACTTTTGGCTTCCTTCATATTTTATTAAAATTTTTTTAAAATTCCCCAAAAAAGAACAACGAAATATTGCTGAAGATTTGCGACTAAAAAAAAACGTTAATTTGAAAAGCTGTATTTGGGATACGTTTCTGTTGGAAAAAGGCATTCAGCAGATTCTCTTGGTAGTAAGATACTCAATGTTTGGTTAATTAGCTTTGCACTTGTTCGATCATTCCGTATTTGTCGCAGAACCCAAACAGATCTCAAATTATCTATTCAGGTTTTTATTGTATCCAGTTTCTCAACATATAATTCCAAACTTTGGAACTATAGATAATGAACCATGGTGATTTGGAAAAGACACCCTAGTTGGGGGATTATTATCCCCGGGAAACTCTGAATTATTGTTCGTCACAATTAAAATATTACAGGATGTTATCAATTTCCCAAACACTTGTAAAAAGATGGATGTATAGTGTTTTTCATATCGAGTTACGTGGTCAAAATAAAATAAAATAAAATGAAATAGAATAAAACATTGAAAAAAAAAAATATATATAATATTTTGGCCAAATTCGTAAAAATTTTTGGGAAAAACAAAGAACAGCAAAGTTTTTGGTTGATCAAACTTTTTTATTTTTATGCCTATTGAGGACCTATCGTAAAATTTCGGGGGAAATAATGTGTTTTTTTTTTTCAGGGGAATTGGTTTGCAAGAATTTGTTTAAATCCTGTATAAAATCAGTAATACAAAAAAAATGATTTTAATTTTAAATATCCTACTGAACATGTATTTGAAGATAAATTATTGTCATCAAGGAAACATAAAATGACTCTTTTTTTGTGGGGAATAAAATTTCCCCAAATGACAGTTGACCTTTCCCCTTTGTATCTGGATGGTTTTTTTCAAGGTGGCGGTTATTTAATTTCGTTTTTTAAAGAATAAATTATAATGAACTGAGATCACTAATATCTGTTCTCTTATTATTTTTTTTTTTTCCCATTTTGTAAATTTTTTCTAGAAACTTTTAAACCAAATTTTAAATTTTGGGATTCAATGATATTTCGTTTGTTTGAAAAATAAACAGGATTTCATAAAACAATTGTCTTATAAAATAAAACATTAGTCACTATCTTTATCGTTAAGGCGAATTGGTTCTAGAAAATGTGTTTCCCATGTCTTCGCTTTCTGATGATTTGGAAGCGTGAAATAGATTTTCGTCGAAAAAAAATTTTTAAAGACCTAGTGAAGTGGCTCTCTTGCGTCTTTCAATGATTTCTAGTGAAACTCTTTTTTTGAAAAACATTTTTCTTTTATTCGTCTTTTGACCAAATTGAGACTGGAATAAAAACTCAAATAACTATCTCAATGAAAATAAAAATTTTTAAAATTTAGATTTTTCTCTTAGTTAGGGTCCTTTCGGGAAAAGCAGATGTAGTTCAATGCCCAGCGTGGCTGTAGCCGGGGAAGAAGTTGTTTCCTGTTAGACATTCACAAAAAAAAACTTAATTTTATCGTGGTTTTTCAATTCCAGAAGAATTTTTCTATTCAATATTCAATTGAGAATGTTTCAAGATGATCTTCATTTTCACATGATAGCTGGAGCACTAAATCTTATTTTCTCCCAAAATCAAAAAATTATAATTTCTCACAATTTGGGGTGAAAAAAAACAAATTTGGTCAAACATTTTTAAGGGGCAGTTAGAGTTAGGAAATTTGGATTTGATATTTTTTGCAAAAAAAAAAAAGTGTTTCATTTTTTTTGGAAATTTAATCCATGGGGGGGAAATGGGGTGGAAGTTATATAGGTTCCATTGTTTTCGTTAGTATAAAAAAATTTGGGATAAAAGGGTTTTTTTACAAAAAAGAAAATTTTGGGGTTTTTTGGTTAACCCCCGGGGGAAAAGGGGGTGAAAGGAATTGAAAGTTTGTTGGGATTCCGTTAGTTTTCAAGTTAGTGACATAAAATTGGTGTTTGAGGGTTTTTTTTTTCAAAGAAGGATGTTAAAATTTGAGGGGGAAACATCTGCGACGAAAAAAATTTAGTAATTCCCCGGGAAACGGTGAAATGGGGGGTTGTTTTAAAAGAGTTCCAATTTTTTTGTTGGTGTCTAAAAAATTGGGTTTTGGGGCTTTTGCACTTTAACAAAATGTGTTTCGTTTTTTGGGGAAAACCAACCGAAGGGGGTAAAAATTGGGGAAAAATATTGGGATTCGAAATTTTGGTAGGGGGCATGATAATTCTTTCTTTTTCTTACAAAAAAAAAAAAACATGTTTCAGTGTTTTCGAAATTCAACCCAAAGGGGTTTTTAAAGGGGGGGAAAAAATTTGTTGAGTTAAAAAAATGAAAAACTTTCTGCCCCTGATAAATGCATTGGTTGAACCAATTCAAATTCCGCCAAGGCGTGGGGGGGGGAATTGGGAAAAATCGTCAAAAATGACGAGAAAACGGGAAAACGGAATAACGGATGGGGGTTTTATATATATAAAATATATATATATATATATATATTTTATAAATATATTTTATTAAAGAAAGAATCAAATTAAATACCCAGGGGGTGAAATTAGTTTATCGGGAATTTTAAACAAAAAATTTTTCCCAAAATCTGGCAAAAGATGTCAGCAACCCCCCGTAAAAATATCTTCTTCGTTATGAAAATAAAATGAAATATGAAATTTTAAATAAAGAGATCCCATCCCTAAAACCCAGGGGAACTGGCCCGGTTTTTTTAAACGTATCAGATATCTCGTGGATTAAAACCCCGGTCCCCGTAAAAAGATGGACACCTTTCGTGGGTAAAGTTAGCCGTTTCAATTTTCCGTTTTCGCAACATCAATAGGTCAACAGATGTCACATAGGCCCCCAAAACGACCCGGGTTATAACCCCAAAAAAAATCCGAAATATAGAAATCGAGGAATAAAAAAAATCTTTAACCCCCTTTCCTTTTTTCCCAATCATCAGGAGGGCCTGGGTTCCAAATTCGACGAATCTCTAGTTAATACCTTTCGTACAAAAAAAATATGACAGAATAAATTATAAGGACACCTATAATTGGTGGGGGCGCCTTTTTTAATTTTAGGTTTTCGGCCCATCGGGCCCCCCACAATGTCGAAGGAACCCACGATAAATAGGGGATTTGTGCGTTATAACCAATAAAATAACGGAATATGAAATTGTTGGAATCCAAGAGATACCCCCCACATGTTTCGGTTTCCCAATCATCGGGGGGCCTTTCTCCAAATTCGTATCAGATATCTCGGGAGTTTTTCGGGGTACGTACAAAAAATATGAACAGAACAAATTTGATACCCTTTCGGTGGAAAATTAGATTTTTTTTTGGGAATTTTGAACGGTTTTCGTGCAACATCAAGGGTCCCGCAGAGTCGCAGGGGCCCCCAGCCGAAGGTAAAATCGAGAATCTGATCAATTTGAAAAAAAGGGTCTGATTTTTGCCGAAACCCAAAAACAATCAATTCTCAATTTTTTTCCCGTTTTTTTATTGCGTTAAAAACCCGGAAATACGACTTGTAGGGGGATTTAATCTGGGGGCCCCCCCGGGTGTTGGAAAAATTTCAAAACCCACGAAAACGCCACCCACAAAAGGTAGCTATTAAATTTATTCTGTTCTTTTTGCGAAAAAACCAGGATATCTGATGGGGAAAAACCCAGGCCCCCGTGTTGAAAAAAAACGGGGGGGGTTTTTGTTAATTTTCCTTTCCCCGTTTTTTTTTTTCTCCCAAAAATACGACATTATCGTGGTTCCTATGTTTGTTTGGGTTTTTGTTTGCAAAGGGGGGGTTTCAAAACCCCGAAAAGTCGGGACTTCCCCCGGGGAAAAATTTTAATTTGATTCTGTTCTATTTTGTCCCGAAAGGTGATAATCACGGGATATCTGAAATTTGAAAAAAAACCCCCAACCCCCCCCTGATGAGGGAAAAACACCCGGGGGAAAAATTTTTTTTAAACAATTTTTTTCCTTATTTTATTGCGTTAAAAAGCAAACCAAATTTCGGGGGGAAAGACATCTGTGGGGCCCCAAAGTTTCCCCCCTTCTTAAATCCACGATAACAATCTTTTTCCCCCCCAAATATGGTGCCCTATCTTTTTTTCTTTTCTTTTTTCGTCCGGAAAACCCCAAAAATATCTGATCAAATTTTAAAAAGACCACCGTCCGTGTTGGGGAAACGGGCTGTAGACGGAGGTGATCTCTTTGGATTCCTAACGTTTTCATATTTCTTTTTTGTTTTGCTTCCCCGGGCACGAAACACTATTGGTATCTGGGTTGGCCTATCTGACTCTGTCGGTGACCTTTGATGGTTTTGGCTTTTGAAATTTTCCCCCCGGTTAATGTTTAAAGGGAATTTTTTTCCGAGGAAACCCCAGGGTTCTAAAGAAGCCCCGCCGGTTGGGGCCAGGGGTGAAATAACCACAAAATTTAATTTTTTATTTTTGAACCGGGCGGGATGGGGTTGCAAACCCCGTTTGTATTATGGGTTTTCTTTTAAAAATTTTATGGGTTTTATTCCCCCGTTTGGGCCCCAATTTTTTTCGTTAAGGCCAGTACCCCACGGTTTTTGAAAATTTGGAAAGCCAGGGCCCCCCCTGATTGGGCCCCAAAAACGTAGGCGGATGGTGATATCTTTGGATTCCAACTTTCCATTTTCCCCTTTTTGAGCGTTTAAAAAAATACGACTTTGGTATCGGGGTTCCTTTTTGACTCTTCGGTGACCTATTGTTTTGGGGAAAAATTTTAAAATTTATTAAGCTTTCCCCCCAAAAGTTATGGTGCCAATTATAATTTTTTCGCTTTTGTATAAAAAAAAACTCAAGGATACGTAAAGAAGGCCAGGGGGTCCGTGTTTGGGGAAAACCTAAACGGCTGTAGACCGTTTGGTGTTTTTTGGTTCCTAACATTTTCCCCCTTTTTAAATTTTTGCTTTTCCGAAAAAAAGGTATCGTGGGTTGGCCTATGCTACACTTGGTGACCAGTGTTGGGAAAATTTTCGTGTCTTAAAATTACGTCGGCAATTCAACGTTAGGGTGCCTTTTAAAAATTTGGGGTTCGCATATTTTTTGCCGAAGGTAATAACTCCCGAGATATCTGATGTTTAAAAAGGCCCAGGCGTCCGTGTTGGGGAAACCGAAACAGGCTGTAGACGGAGGGACTCTCGGATTCCAAAGTTTCTCATATTCCGTTATTTGTATTGGTTCAAAGCATTGAGAATACGACTATTGGTATCGGGGGTTGGCCCCTATGCGCATCTGTCGGAAAATTTGTTTGCACGAAAATTTTCTGTTTAAAATTCCACGATAACAGGTCTAAGCATCACCACAGTTATGGGTTTTTTTAAATTTACGTTTTTTTTTTAGGGAATAACCCAGAAATCTAAAATTTAAAAAGGACCCGGCCCCTCCGGTTAAACCATGGGGGGAGCGGATGGTGATCTCTTTGGTTCCCAAAAATTTTCCCTTATTCTCAAATTATATATATACATATATATATATATAATATATATAATTATATATATATATATATATATATTTATATATATATATGTATATATATATATGTATATATATATATATATCATAACTTATATGTTATTATATATATATATATATATATATATATATACATATATATATTTTATATATATATTGTTATATGGAAGGAACGTAATATTTTCAAAGGAAAAATAATTTCATAAAAAAAAACCAAAAATAATAATTACTTAATAGTAGTTCATGACATTTTGTTTTACATATTTTGAGATTCTATTTCCTTTATGAAGCATCTGTATAATATTGATAGGTGAAAATATACAAATACTATCATGCAATCATTTTCATACATTGTCAAAATGATTACAACCTATAATTGTTCAAAATACAACAAAAAAGTCTAGATTCACAAAATCATTCTGAATTAAATGTGATCAACAAAATTATAAGCTTGAATTATGCACTATATGAAATTGTATCTACTAAACTAAAAATAGCCAATGGAAGAACGACAAACTTCTTGATGACAATAGCCAATCAGGGAACAGTATGGTCAGATGTAAGATTTGAAATTGTGGAAAAATAAGAACAAAGAAATGTCAAAGACAATTATCATTAGAGATTGTATTTAGTATATAAGAAATGTAGAATATAAAAGTTCATAAGTTTTTTCAAATAACCCCAAAAGAGTGATAATGTGACAAGAAAGTGCGCGAGTTTTAAAATTCAAATTAAATGTAAAAAACAGAAATGGTATCCAGGGGATGAAAAAACAAAGCCAGAAGGAGATTGAAAAAATTTTGAAAACAACGCCACGTACAAAATTCGAGGGGAGATTCCTTTCAAGATTCTCACGAAAACAAGGTATTTTGTCTATAGAAACTAACCAATTCAACCTCAAGAGAATTTCGACACAAATAAATAGGAGAAAACAAGATTACCTTTTATGTACTCCACATAAAACTGTTTCCAAACTGATTTCTGGGATTTGTATGGTTCCTTTTGTAATGAAGAGTCCCTGAGAGCAGTAGATTGAAAGAGGATTTCAGATCCTTGGCATATATTGTAACAGCGACAGTTCCAGCTCCAGGTATAAACTTTTTAGTGCACATCACAAACTGAATAACTTTACATCGTAACACGTATCGTATTTAAAGAACTCTATTTTATTTTGGGCATTGAACTATAAAAGAATTCTTCCAACCTCAAAGAAAAAGTGAGGTTATGTATACTGTATCCATCTCTGTTTCATTATTTTTTATGAACATTTGTCGAAAGATTACAGTATAAGTTATCTATCGTAGGCCAGGTAAAAATAAGTTTTCCTGAATAAAGGAAATAATTGTTTCTCGATACTTTCTGGTTTATTTTCCACAATGATCTGCATATCTTACTTATTAACTCTGAACTAAAATAGTTCGGGTTAAACATCGAAACAGGGCAGTGGTTCTATTGCCAGGACCATCTAACTGAGACGAAAGACGTACCAACTGAGTTTAGTCGTGGTGAGAAAGGGTAATAACAATTGGCAGCAACGTGACGAGAAAACAGTGACGTTAGCTAGCAATTATTATTACATTACAATATATTATACAGGGCAAAAATAATTATCTATCACATATCATATCAATTTGTAGCCAAAGCGGGACAAAATTAATCAACTATTGTTTTCACAATTCAAATTATATTACAATTGGTGCTTAACGCGGTGCAAAAATATATTTGTAAAAAAATAATAATAATTTAAATAAATAGTTAACAAAATTCATTTGATAAAAATCTACATTATATTACAATAATATATATATATATATATATATATATATATATATATATATATATATATATAAATTTTGTTGGAATGACTTTAGTTCACATTTCCTTCTCCGTACATTATTCTCCAAAATATATTTGGGTACTGCTGGTATGATATATGACAGACGACTTCGGTGGCTTTCATTGAATATTCTAGTTACTTCTTTTTCACCACGGTAATTATATTACAACTCAGTTTTTTTTTCTTGAATTGATAATTGCGCGACCATTACCTAATCTCATCGAAGAATAAACAAAGCGTGCTAACGGTGACTCAAAAAGTGACAATCTGTGTATAATAGGGAAAAACTGTCAGAATTATAGCCTTATGTTTATTTCGTTTGGATGCATTCTGAATTCAATAATTGAAATACATACAAATATACAACTTGATGAATGCTAGACGATGTTATTAGAATCATTATTACTCATTTCACCGTCATCAAAGTAGAGACCGATAATTCCCAACATATACTTTCAATTTCCAACTCATCCCTCTGATTGCCGACTTACACCTTCAATTCACGACTGATAACTCTGACTCCTGACAAATACCTACTTTCAATTTACGAAAATTTCCACTGATTCCTATGTATACACTGAACCTTTTTTTTTATGCGATTTCTCCAATCAGTTCGATTTAATTCCCAAACAATATAGATCGAAAGAGTTCAACTGGAAAAAAATATGTGTCTTCCAGGAAGGCAGAAGGTATAATCACAATAGCCCAGTATTGTGAATGGGTGAATAACATGAAATCTCACTACTCATCGATGGCATTCATCTTGATTAAAAAATACTTATTATTCAGGCTACTGTAAGTATTCCAGAGAGTTTTATTTACGGAAAACATAAAAGATATTTTGTTCACTTCAGAGGTTTTCCCTCTGATTAATTCTGCCCCAGTAACAACAAAGTCATCAAAGGAAGCGTAGCTTCATCAAAGACCAGGACGGATGACAAAAACGTTAGACTCACTAGTTAGTTCGTTAACTAGGAACATAGAGTTCAAGCGACCATGAAATTGGCGAAACGTAAATTGAAAGTATTGTTTCTCTGGGGTGATAACATAAAATCGTTTGGTGTTCAATATTCCATTGAATCTACATCTTTTCTCAACTTTATACAACATAATGGGTTGATCGGTTGCTTTTATGAAAGTTGAATAATTCATCAGTAGTTCGTTGGAAAAAAAAACCTTTCCCAGGACAGTGCAATTGATTGAAAGATGAATGTCATTGTCGCCCTATTAGCTCTGCGCACAGTAGCGCCGCCTAGCGAACGCAACATTTCGGGGATTTATTTGGCAGTTAGATGACAAGCCATGTTCTGATTATTTCTATCAAAATCAAATGAAAAACTTGAAGAAATATGAAACATTGTCTGAGAGCATTTTATAATATTAACAAATTAAACAAATAGTTTTATGAGAGAAGAACAGGATTTGAAAGCATAAAACATATTTCCAATCTCAAACTGTGATGGTAATGAATTAGCTTCAGCACATTTGAGAAATCTAGAAGAACTGAGAATTACCGGCCAAAGTTATTCGATCCAGCCTATATTATCAGGCAAACCTCATAAACATTAACAAATTTTTATGGACGCTCCGTTAGTTTTCAAGTTGGTATCACAAAAATTGGTTTGGTTTTAAAAAGAAATAGTGTGTGTTTCTAAAAATTCAACCCCAAAGCGGTGAAATGGTGGTGAACATGTATATGGGGCTTCCGTTAGTTTTAAGTAGGTCATAATAATTGCTATTTGCGGTTTTCATTACAAATAAAGAAATATATGCTCCAATGTTTTCATAATTCCAACTCAAGGGGGTGAAACCTCAAACAGTGATGAAAGGTAATTAATTAGTTTCAGTATATTTGAGGAATGTGGAAGTACTGAGAATTAACGGCCAAAGTTATTTAAATATAATCTCATATTATTAGGCAAACCTCATAGACATTAACATTCTACAAAACATCTTTGTATGTGTCCTAACTGCGCCATTAGACAGCAAGAAGATCATATTGTAAATAAGGAATGGATGCGTTGTTGTTGTTGAGTTGAACTTGATTCATTTCAGTTACTCTTCTACTCATTGATCGATTTGGTGAGACTAGTATGTTCCTTCTTGCCACTGAACGTTTGTAAAAACGTGTGAACTCATAATATGGCGTGAATAAAATTTATTGAGTTAAATCGTGATATAAAGTTGTCACTTACTTTCACCTTTTCACAGCAGCTCTCAGTTATTGGTTGATTTGGTGATACTATTATGTTCCTTCTTGCCATAGAACATTTGCACAAATGTGTGAACTCATAATATCGCGAAAATAAAATTGATTCGGAGAAATCGTCACATAGGATTTGCACTTACTTTTCTCTTTCTACAGCATCTATCAATTTCTCTGTTTGCTCAAATATCCGGGCCGATTTTGGAAAAGTATAAAAGTTACACAAACTATTTTTTACATTATTTCTACAGTTCACAACACAACGAATTTAACGTGGAATTATCAAAACTGCCACAGCGTGCGCTGCGATCGATTTGACTGGGTCAACCAAGCACTTCGCATATAGCCACAGATTGAGTGGCTATCGTGAGATTTTATACGTTATCAAGTTCACACCGACCATTTCTATTGAGGGATTAAACGGAACAAAATGTAATTTTTTTCTAAAATAGGTTACACAGGGTGTCCCAAAGTGATACGGACGAGTCCTTTCGAAAAATAAATAGGACTTTCCTAATACCTTCTTTCTCAAATATCGTTCGTTGCAGAATGTTGAATATGAAAAAGTGAACGAATTTTTTATTCATAACTTCCACGTTTTCAAAATTTTTCAATTACATATGGAGAAATGTTTTTTTTCAAAAAGTGCTTTATTTTGAAAAAAACACATTTTTTTCCGGGGTCAGTGCCTTTCTCCCTTATTTGTTACGCCACTAGTGAAATCAGAAAAAAAAATTAAATTTTTCTCATTCCTTATTCAGTTCTGAGTAAAAATTGTATACTTGTTTGAATCTGCAAAAAACCAACCGTTTTCAAGATAATTGCGTTTGTATGAATACAAATATACTAGTAATGAAAAAATTTGTTCCACATGCATTTTTTCAAAAAGCTACTTCTTGCAGAGGTACAGAGTGTTGAACTGGAGAATTGAAGACGTTTCTCTCGTTATTCATAGTTTTGGATAAAAAAACAATAAACATTTGAAGGTATGCTTTTCTTCAATAGGTGCTCTATTTTGAAAAAAAAATATGTTGTCGCCGTGCAGAACAGTACCATAGGTTATTTTTCCCACCTCACATCCCACGAGACTGATACATTTTTAGTAAAAAGTGTATAACCCTTTCAAAAATGAATTTTATTATAAATACATGTTAACGATTTTTTTATTGTATTGTATTATTCATGAAACAGATTTTGCATTGAATTCTCACCCAATCATTTCAAAAGAAATGCACTTTTGATGTGAATTTTTTTCCAATTTATTCATATAATATTGGAATAATGTAAACATTTCTCCTATGGAAATGTGTAATAAGAAGATTCTGTCGGAATTTTCCTCTAAGTGCTTATTGAAAAGGACCCGATTGGAAAAAATGAAGGCACAACAAAACCATTCAATATACAGAAAAATATTCCGAAATGATATCCAAGTGAAGTAGAAAATTGAACTGGTTTGCATCATTATTATTTCAATTCAATTTGCAATGCACTCTATCGCATGAGGTGATTCAGATGATATGTACGGTAACAAAGTTGGCATCTGTCATTGCAGTGATATTTTACGAAAATTATTTGAATCAACTTAGTACCTACTTGTCATCGAATATGACAAAAATTTTGTATTTTTTTGGACAGAGTTATAAATACAGTACCTCAGAAAAACTTCTTCCAGAAAGCAGAATTTTGCCTTTGGTAAGCTTGCAGATAAGCATTTTATTCATGGTATGTGTCATGGAAATTCAAGGGCTCCCTTAATATCAAGAATTATATCCGCATAGGCGACAACCTAGTAAAAAGATATTCAGTTCCTTATATTGCAGGTTCGATAAAAATGGGTTTTTCACGACCGACATGAGAACGACAGAAAGACCAAGGTCAGCCAGAAATGTATGGGCAGAAGGAAGGGTTCTTGAAAATGTATATTGAGACTCCTCAATGAGCACTCAAAGAATTGTTTCGGCAGAAAATTTATCCAAATCATGTGTTCACACTATATGTAAGGAACAGTAACTTTGTCCATTTCATTTGGCCAAAGTGCAAGAACTTCGTGCTGGTGATCACAGAGTTCTGTAATTGGGTTATCGAGAAACATGAAAATGATAGTAGATTCATTAATAAAATATTGTTCACGGATGTAACAACATTTACCAGGAAAAGTATTTACAATCAGCGAAACGCACCTGTATATGCAGAAGAGAATCCACATAAAACTATGGAACCATTTCCAATATTCATTTAGAATAAATATTTGGTGTGGAGTAGTAGATAACCTATTTGAATTCTTTGAAATCAAAGGAGCACTGAATAATAATAATATTTTCGGATTGACAGCAAATATTAATTCTGCAGACACATATCAATCAGCAAAGTATTACTTCTCCTGCCTAGGCAGTAAAATAATTATTCTCAATGGGAATAAAACATTTGACATTTTTTTACAAAAAAACATAAATAAGCAATATTACATAATACTTTAACAATAATTCAAAAACATATTTATAGTTGTTATTAACATGATAGTAAAATTACTACAATTTTGAATAAATAGGCCACCTTTCTTTTCCTCAGATATCGTCCTCTTACATTCACATATTACCAGTTTGATTCGCCTCTAGTAGTTCCAACATTTGTCAAAACTCTTTACAAATACTGGTTTTACTTGCCATTGAATCCTCAATGTACCCTTCTGCTTCAGTTGAGGATTTCCACCCACCATGTATTTTCAACATTGTTATGTCACCTCCTGAATTAACAAGTAAAGTGACAGAACTTCTACGGAGGCAGTGTCCCGTATATTCTTCTTCAGTCGTCAACTCTGAATAGACAGGTATTTTACCAAATTTATGGATACCAACAAATTGCTTTACGGATTTACCCTTTACGAATTAAAAAAAAATGTTGTGTCGAAGAGCTATATATTTTCTAAAACATCTAAATATTCCATTATTACGAAAGACCTCGAATTATTCGTCTTCGTGTTCAATAGGGATACCAATAGTTTATTGTTCATATCTTCAATATTTTCTAACTTCAAATTCAATAGTTCGTTGCAGCGACATGCACCCAAAGTTCCAAAAATCATTACAACCTGAAAGAATGGATTATTAGTATTATCGTAAAAATATCTTATCGTAAAAATATCTTATTTGAAACTCACTTCTGCTCATGAATATTCATCATCTGGAGCATTCAGTAAAGGTTTGTAATATCTTGTTTTTCGGAAACTCGGGACTTCTTTGCCTTGTAGCCTTCGGATGCCCGTTTCAAATATGCCCGCAACTTCAAATATCTATTTCTACGCCATTTTTAACATTCATAGTTGCCTTCAACATGGAATATACAGACCAAAGTATAGAACTCTTCAATGTTTTATATAATCCAGCAAAATAAGCAAGTAATACATTCTCCGAAAAGGTCTTCGCATTTTTCTCCATGCAATAATCCATAAATCGTTTATAATTTCCTCCATATTCCATCGAGACTTCTCCGGCAACAAATCTAACTGAATATTTTTTGTCACCTCTCTTATTTATGGGGGAGTAAGTACTTCTTAGTCGCTATCACTGTCCATAATATGAATATACCAATAGTTTTCCACAAAACTGTGAGAATTTCATAAGTTGTCAAACTATAATTATTATGGACATATACGTTTCATAGCAACCAAAATTGCGATTTCTACAAATTTTTTTAATTTATCACTACAGGAAAAATAAGATTGTGAAATTGTATAATTTGCAGATACAATTCCTACATATATCATTATAAAAAATCCGGAGAAAAAATTATATGTTCAACTCGGTAGCAAAGTAGATTGACTGCCTTAGCTGAATTCCCAGCCTCGCTACGCTCGGCTATGAACTATCAGCCGCGGCAGTCAATCTACTACTCTGCTGCCTGGTAAAACAAATAACTATTATTCCCATAAAATAATGAAAAAACACATATAATTGAAAGTATTATGAAACTAACGGTATAACAGTTTTACTTTGTGGATATTTATGCCATGATACATGAGATGGATTAATGTTGAATGACTATTTAATATAACAATGTTTTAAATTAAGGTTTTACCTCTTTGTGCGTGACTATGTTATGTTTGCCTATGATACATGAAGATGGATTATAATGATTTGAAAATGACATCATATTCAATATGATACAACAAATGAATTATTCTGAAATATAACCCTCATTCAATATATTAGAGGGGACATTTCTTATAATGTGTTGAAAAATAGTAAAACAACTATAAATAAATGTAAAAGCTGTTCTAATGGCAAATAAAGATGAAGTGTGCATATCAATTATCAGTTGATATACCACTTGTGCGTGACTGCTCATGCCATTTGACGCACAAGTATACACATACATATACATCAGCACATTTATACATATGTATGCATATATATATATATATATATATATATTATTATAATTATATATATATATATATATTTAAAATTAAATAAGCGATAAGTTGCGAACATTGTGAATCTCAGAATCATATCTGATTTATAAATTTCCAAAAAAAGATCTATTGATTTCATTATCCATATTTTGGCATTTTTCATGAAGCAATTTTTGTTTGCAATATCTTTTATAGGTATTGGTAGGATGTTATAAAGGCGAGGACCTAGATAAGATGCGTTGCGCTGACTTATATATTTTTCGCAACGAGGCTGTAGTACTTTATTTTTTTTGTTTCTAGTGTCATGGCCATGGTTTGTAGACTGTAAAGCTATACATCCTTTTCCAATATTTTTCAGTAAACTCAAACAGAATAGTTGTCTCACGTCGAGTACACCGGATTCTTTAAACAGGTCGTCGCTTGGGTAAGTAGGTACTTTACGATACATTATTCTAAGAATATATATTTGTATAATGTTTGAATTTTCAACGTAAGTATCAGTCACTCCGCCCAATTCAATTATTCCGTACTGTTATTGAGACTCGACTAGTGCATGGTATAATGTTCTTGAATTTCCAATATCAAGAAAATCTCTCAGGTATTTGAATTTATGTAATAATCCCCTTACCTTTTCCACAACATTTCCAATTTTTAGGTCCCACCCAGATGGCGATCTATTACGATCCCAAGATATTTCATTGATTTGCCTTCTGGGATTTCGTAGCTCTCTCCTATTTTCAGCAGACCCATATTCGGTAAGCCGCTGGTTTGAGAGGAAAACGGTAAGTACTTTGTTTTATCGAAATTCAGCGTCAGTTTTTGGATCTGAACCATTTTTCTATTTGCATAAAATCATTCTCTACCAGCGTTTTCAATTCCTGCCATGTATTAGATTTATAGAGAATAGCTGTGATGTTTCCTCCTGTTTTTATTTCGAGTAGACCGTTCATATAAATTGTGAACAGCAATGGTCCTGGTACTGTCCTAGTCTCCTTTGTTGTTCCATCAATAGTTACTCGTTGTTCTCTTCCAGATAAGTAGCTTTTCAGTACATTGAAATACTTTCCCTCTTAGTCCATGGGATGACATTTTTTTCAGAAGTTTCTGATTGCAGACAGTGTCGAATGCTTTGGATAGGTTTAGTATTTCTTCTATTACTTTCGCTACATTTGAGATCAGTGAGAGTGGTCTGTAATTTATCATTTCTGTTTTATCCCCGCTCTTATATAATGGTTTGATTAGCCCTGTTTTGAGAATTTTCGGAAAACATCCTGAATCCATACATCGATTTATTGAATATGTTGATGAGATCTTTATTCCATTAACGATTTGTCTGATTGTTTCAGAACGGATATCGTCATCACCTGGTGATTTTTTTGGCTTCAATTCCTTTATTGTTTGTTCAACTCCAGTTTCGTTAGTAGGGTATAAGTACAAAGTGTTTTCAATTTTTTTCTCATTGTGAAGAAATTCTCTAGGTTCAATGATTTGATTTGCATATTTCTCACCCAATTCGCTGTAGTATTTATTGAAACAGTCAGTAATTTCGATTTTATTATGTTTCATTTTGTCAATTATTTAAATTTGTTTTATAATCGTAGTTGCTTCCTGTTTATTGCAGTAGATACCTTTTGTGTTGTTTTTGTTATATTCGATGATTTTATTTTTGCTGTATTCATCAATCTATTCAATCTATTTTTCTGTTGATTGTATTCTTCGCGAAGTTTTATGTTTTCGTAAGAGATTCTAAGTTTTCTATAAAGTTCATTTTTTTTATCGTTATATCTATAATTTTGGATGTAATCCATTTTGATCTGAGCCGGTTTTTATTTTTAATTTTTATGGTAACTGCATTTTTGTCAATGTTATATTTGAGTTTTTCTATAGATGTTTCCATATATATATATATATATATATATATATATATATATATATATATATTTAACCACAATTCTTTCCCTTATTTTTGGATTTTCAAGTTCCTGATTTTTCCCAAATTTATTGATAGTCCAATCAGAAAGTGATCTGTGATATTGTAATCTATAACGATTGATCTGCAATCTTCCTCAGATGTATTGTTTACGAAAAAATGGTTCCATTAAACCAAAATATGTGTCTGAAACATTTCTAAAATAACTAATTTTTCATTTGAAATGTTTCTTCTTTTGACTCGGATACATTTGTGAGACATACCAGACACCAGAAATGACCTACGTATGAAACATTCCACCAAATCGTTTCAATAAAAATGTTCCTGGAACAGATTTTAACTGGGTTTGAATACATTCAGATATATTTCACAGGCAATGTTTCAGAAGGAACACATATAAAACATGAAATAACTGCTCAAGAATTCATTTTGGAATATTCCACGTGCAATAGGAAATTTATATAACTGTTTAATTGTTAGTAAACATTCATGAAACATTTCACATAATTCATGAAAAGTAGATAGGTTAAGCCAGGATTTACATAAATGATTCTAATGCAATAGTTGGTCTATGAAATAGATATTGGCTTTTTCTGTTTGTTACAATAACACTCACTGATAACTATAATATTTGGAGGTTTCAATGTTTTCAGAATCAGTTTTTGCAATTAATTGACATTGTTCCTGAAAATGAATAAAACAAGGTCTGAACAAATTATTTTCATTCTACTCACTTATATACATATATAATATATATATATATATATATATATATATATATATATATATATATATATATATATATATATATTATATATATATATATATATATAAATATATATATATATATATATAACAAAATGGAAGTAATTCAATGGACATAGCCCTCAGAGAAAAGTGCTAACCGTAGACACGTGTTTCGGGCTCTCGGCCCTCATCAGTACGGTGGAGAAGTGCAAGGATGAACAACATTTGGTAGAAAACGACAAATCAACGGAGTCAACAAACAGAAGCACTTTTCTCTGAGGGCTATGTCCATTGAATTCCTTCCATTTTGTTTTTAACAGTCCCCTCGATATTACTCTCTTTCATATATATATATATATATATATATATATATATATATATATATATATATATATATATATATATATATATATATATATATATATATGCATGCATGCACTTTTCAGAGTTGATATAAATAACAATAAAATTATTCGGGGGATTGTCATGTTTTCATAACACTTTCTGGACAGTTTGTTGGAAAACATTCTGATTAGGCCTCCTCTGATCAGGTCATTGGAAAAAATACAGTATTTTAATTTTCCACAAATGTCTCTTTGTTTTGAAAATCAATTCCCTATCCATATTCATCGTAATAATAACCAGTACATACATAAAGCTGAAAAGCAATGTTTTAATCAATACATAAAAAATCATTTGAACTGTCAATGTTGAAGACAATTAGCAAGTGCATGTAGGCAGCATGCACCAAATCAATAATTCACCAATGTGAATGATAATTTCATGAATTCAGGAATAAATCGTTCAGAACCGAAAGTTATGTTTGAACCAGACAGATGAGAAAAACTCTTGAAGAAACTGCCAAAATAGTAAAGACGCCATAACTTAACCTCCAAAATGAGCCTAGAATAAACAGTTTTACGTACCTGATATTGGCGATTCATTGTAATTTTCAATTACATATTTAAACTCTCCCTTGGAAAAGTATATAACCGTCGACGATGGCAAGAGAAATATTTGAAGATGGTCCACAGCAGAACAATAAATACCAAATACCACTGTGCTGTGATCTGTGATCATCATAATGGATGGTCGCCCGCAAAACATTCATCATTCATAACTTGGAATGGTAGGTTTTATCTGTACATTTGAAACATTTCAATATGTACATTGGAAACATTTAGACACATTTACTTGTGAATGTGAAATGTTAGATGTTTATGATATATTTCTGAAACGTGCGTTCGGAATGTTTCAAATAATTCGATTTAGGGTTCCGTTGAAACGTTTCATACATTTGAAACATTTCAGTCTGTACATTTGAAACATTTTAGACACACTTCCTTGTGAATGTGAAATGTTAGATGTTTATGATATATTCCTGAAACGTGCGTTCAGAATGTTTCAAATGATTCGATTTAGGGTTCCATTGAAACGTTTCATACACATTATGTGTTTACTGGGGTCTAGGCAAGATCAGCCACTGGGCCGTGTAACATTATTGATATAGGATATGAACCCATATGAATTCATTATATTTTTATAATCTTCTACGTAATCGCATTCTGATAGGAGACCTATATTTATATGCCTGTAATGATTTGTATCTCGTTTGATTGGGAGGAATTTGGTGATTATATGTTGAAGTGATTGATATTATTTTTTATATTTTTATTTCAATCTCTAGAGTTTTTATTTCCGTGATTTCCCTGATATATTGAGATGAATTGAGTGATTCCGTTTATGTATACGATAACTCTATCATTTTTGATTAGGGAACCCTCATTGTATAACTTTGATAGCATTATATGGACAACTTCTAGATCTTTTACTATGAATTTTCTGTTAAACGATAATATCAAATCTTCCTGGATTTTTTTGGGAAATATAGTCAGTTCATCTATGTTTTTCATTATGTTGCGTATATTTAGGTGTATATTTCAAATTTGCCCGAAATATTTCCTCAATTCATCAATATCAGACACTTGTTCGGCTATAATCAAATTATTTCCATAATCTCTGATGTGGGGATCCATACTAGATAAAGTATACTGCCTTGAAAAAAGTCTAGAATAAAAACATCGAAATGAGGTTTGTTAAAAAGTGTAAAAGATAAATTGAAAAAAAAGCAAAAAAATTGTGAGATGATTTCTGTATACAATTCAACTGATATTTAGTACGGGAGGTATGTTCACTATTTGGCTCTCTACTTTGAGACAAAACTATAAAAATAAATTATTCGTGATAGTAATCTGTGTGTTTGGTTATGCGTAATCTCAATTTTTCTCGAATAACTGGGGGATCAGCTTCGATTACAGAATTTTTCTTCCTTGGGGTTTCCCGTATTTTTTCCATCCCTTGGTTTGGTGTTGTATTCGACTAGCTTACTGGTTTCCGGGATAATCGTGGATACGGCGGTTGGTTCTGGTTGATCGATGAGTATCTTTTCGGTTGTTTGTATGGTCGGTGTTGGGGAAGCACTGTTTGACTTAATGTTTTTCCTATATTCTGTTCTATATAATTCTTCCACGGTGTATTCTGTTTCAACAATGTACAGCCTGTTGCCCTTAATATAACACCCCTCATAGAAATATCTTATATTTTGCTAGCCCTGCACGTAGTTCCTTATTTTCTTCTCTTTGGATCTCAATTTTATCATTAGCAATTGGAATACGAGTACCTCTAAGTTTGCCACAGTTTTTAAAAATAATTTGTTTTTCCAGATAAAAGATTAATTCAACTTTCAGTGGACTCCTATTGGAACGACCTAGCCCATAAAAGTTATTGATATCTGATTCCACAAGGCCTACGTTGAGTTAATCATAGATAGTGTCACATATGAATTGAAGCGATATATCTTGTGGAGCTTTATCTAGACCAAATATCAGCAAATTATTTTTTCTATTATTCCTATCTAAGAACTCAAAGTTTTTCTGCATATCACAGTTTTATTGTTCTAGAGTTTTCATTCCTTTTTTAGGGTCCGATTTCTGATAGCACTCTAGCTTCGCTCGCTCAATTGAATTTTTGAGTTCTGTTTTACTTCGTACTATTTCTTCATATAATTGTATATTGTTATTTCATTCTCATCGTCATTTTTCGTGTAGTATTTATAAAAGGAAAAACAAAAATCTGGGTACGTACCAAATACAACTATCGGGATGTGGCACTTTCTTGTGTAAAACACCTGTACTATTTCTTGGTTCTGTTTCGGTTGCGGTTGGTTTGGCAAACTTCCTAACGAATGTCCACTTCACAATTTGTTTGTGACTGATTCACGTTTTTTTTACTGGGATTATCTGCCTGACTTTGTAACATCACTGATAGCTGTCACTGGATTTTTTATTCCAAAATGAACTCGGCTTGATTGCGGTTTTGTAGAGCGTACATTGTCACCACTTCACTTACATTGTTGTAAATGGACATAAATATCTCGAATTCCTGAACAATAATCTTCCAGAATTCTTGGAAGATATAAATTCACAAGATAAACAACAATTATGGTTGATGCATGATGGTGCACCTCCCCATTACACACTGCCAGTGAGAGAATGGCTACATATTCAATTCAATAAGAGGTGGATTGGTCGGCAATATACCCTGTATGTGATTGTGTCCCACGAATTATTCTTGCATATATTACCAATAACTCATAACTTCAATATTATCAGAAATATATTAGTATGATTTGGGAAACGCTCTCTTGGACATTGGATTGGAGTAATCAGTGATTTGAATTCATAAGGAAGATCATATTTGTTTATGATCGGAGCGACCATGGCCCTCTACGATAACTTATTTGGTCCGAAACACTGGCCGACAAAAGTGATCCTAAAGAGGTTCAGGTTCCATAAGTCCCTTCGAAATCATTGATCTGCGCAATGATTCTGAGCAATGTCTCTTGAATAAGATGCACCAAATCGGGATGATTTCAATCGTCTGAAAGCCTGATGTTTTATGTTTTCCTGTGATTTGATGCAACAACCCAAATATGAACATCATTTATTTTGATGGCTATAAAGAAGCCGCTCCTTTCACTTTACCTTATTCATGGCGGTTTACACATTGAAAAAAATATATTAAATGAATCAATTGTGGGAAATACTGTTCAATGAATTTGTGAAACTTCCAAATGGTTGATTCGTTGGACAACATGAACAGGATGTTCATAAAATCACATGTGCGATTATCTGCGACTGAAAGATGAACTCAAGTGACTTTATTCCATCGTTCAAGATAACCTTTCGGAAGAAATCTCTGTTGAAACGGAAAACGATCGCGATTGAATATATAGTTTTTCTTACAATTTTCCAAAATCTAATCAACGATATTTTTTGTAATATCTTATTCGATGTATTCTTGTTTCGTACACTCGCGAAAAATAAGTTCGATTTCGAAAAATGACTTTTTATAAAACAATTTTATTTCAGAAGGAACTTTTAGTACATGAAATACAAGTTAATTGTTCAAAGTCTTGTAGCAAAAAGTTCGAGAGGATGCTCTTCTCTTGGTTTTATTGAAGTCGGTGAGGTATCTAACTCCTACTGACTTCTGCTGGAATCGTGGGGTCCTGTATAACGTCTCTTCCCATAACTCCTCCGCCCTAAGAGTGGAATCCTGGGGGTTGCAACAGGATTTGGAGATGTGCTTCTGGGGATCTCTTGAAGTTCTATGCCCTTTTGTGGCTGTCTTCTTTTCTAGATCCTTCTTAGATAAAAGTGGGATGGAACGTACACCATAACAATAAAAATGAAAATATAGATAATAATAGTTCAGACACTGATGTTGTTGGAGTGAACCGGGTCCTTTTAGAATCCGTCAAGTTTTTTATGTTGCAATTCTGAAGAGGTTTTGATGAGTTTTCCTTCATCTACGATGATTCCGTTCAACTGCAGAGGTTTGAAGTCGATTTGAGAATTTTCTTTTTTGTATATGTCAATTTTCAGTTTTGGCAGTTCAATGTTTCCAAAGTCACTTCGCGAATTTTGGTAACTGCGTATTCGGAAGTCTTTCACCTGCACTACACATTGGGGTTGAAGATCTAGCACGTAAGTTCCTTGCAGAGAAACATACTTTTTATTGAGTCCGTACTTTTGTTTGGCTATTACCAGTTCTGGTGAAATAATGATCCATTTGCTCCGTTCGATCTTCTGTATTTTCAATTTGCTAATTTTGGTTGGAATAGGCTTGCAACACTGTTGGAGAATCTCAATGATTGTACTTCGCATGGGGCATCGTCTTCCTTCAATCCGATCGGGGTAGTTTCATGGCAGAGAAATTCTTCGGGTTGGATTTCTTGGCATTCAGAGTGAAGTGGCATGTAATTTTGCTCATTGAGGATGAGAAATTCTGATTGTGGTAAAATAGTTTGGAATGTTTTTTCTCGCAGGATGGGTGAGGAATAAAAGTGGAAATAGTCGTAGCTTTCTTTTTCCACAATCAGTACTTCAATGACAAATATTGTTTGATTTCCTTTGGAAAAACCTTTGATTTCTATAATTTTCTCGAAATTGAGTATGTTTTTTAATTTTGGTTCAAAAGGTAGTTTGTTTTCCGATAAGCGGTAACTTACTGATTTAACTTCTTCGAGCAGTTCATTTGGTTCAACTATAAAATTGTAAAGTTTGTTGGGTTTGGAAAATTTAAATTTTTTCAAATATATCGGACATCGTTTGGAAAGCTACAATTATTTGATTTATCAAAATATGTACCAGAAAATAGTGATATGTTTCCATATTTTGGAGTTTTGATTTCAGTATTTCTTCAATTCTAATTGGAGAGCTAATTGGTTGTGAGCAAGAGTTTGAGTGGTTTCATTGAAAATATCCATATAATTTTAAGAAGCGTTATTTGCTCATTTACTATATTTTCTATTTTGAATTTATTATTTGAGAGTCTATTGATTGCTTCATTATACTTCTCAGCGTCTTCCTCATCAATATTTCTAGTGGTTGGTTAATGATAGATCCAAAACCATTTATGAGGCCACGTTTCGGTCGGGCTGATTATTTGCAGGGTTCAGCTGATTTATTTAAAGTGATATTTTGTTTTCAAGATTCGTAGCTAAATGATATGAATTATAATATTCCATTTTGAGGAAGTGTTCGGTTTTGTTCTGAACATTGTTCCCTAGTAGAGTCTTAAATTATGAAATTTCATTCGGAGAGATTCAAATTCTTCGACAATATTGGTAATATCGAATATTTGAAAAAAATACCAGGAATCAATTTAATTTTGGGAATTGCCAAGTTTGAGAGTAAGTAAACCAGGGTTTTTGGAAAAGTCATGGAATTTAAGGTAAGTCAGTTCACTACTTGCGTAGACGAATCACTTGTAACAAGAGGGGGTTTTCTCAACTCTTTGATGTGCATTATTTCTTTTCTATTTTTTTTCAGTTTACCTGTGATTTCGACACGATTCAGGTCTAAAAATTTTGTGATTTTGTATGGGCTTAGAAATGTATTATTTTGGGAATTCTGTTCCTCGTGATCAATAAATAATTTTTCTACGATTCCGAGAGTTGAAAAATAGTTGATGAGACTTCGACTTATATGAATGGCTGTTTTTCCTTGTTTTTGGAAGGCTTGTTATAGAAGAAAAGATCTACGTGAATGATTTAAAACGCTTTTGAAGCACTTCCCGTTAACATGAGTGGTGAATATGGTGTTTTCCTGGCAGATTTCACATGAATTGATATACTCTGTGATTGATTTTTCCATACCTATCCAATAATAGTTGCGTTCAAGTCTTTATAAAGTTTCACTGATACCACGATGATTTGTCTTACTTTCGTGATGGTTTTTCATGAGGAGAATTTGTTCGTCTTTATCGGTGATGGTATTTACTCGTTCTGTACATTTCATCAATTTTGATCCGTTTTGCGAAAAATATCGAATGTATGTTCTATTGAAGCTACTGTAAAAATGATAGCGTGAAAATACATACAATACTTTCATCAGATGTGGTGTAGTCTCTCAGAAATTCAATTATGAGATCTTTGTTATTATTTTCTGGAATTTCGAGGGTGATTATTTTATGGTGTAAGTAGTTTTCAGAGTTAATTTTCAATCTATGATAAGGTTGAGAAAAACCAAATTTGATTGACTCATTATTGATGATTTTATCTAAAATTTTGATTCGTTATTCGTCGTTTCGTTGATAGTGGAATGTTGGGTCGATGACTTAGTTCATTATTTTCGATATTGTTCCGAGGTTTGATTTGTACATCTGAAATGATCTTATTAGTTTTTTCAGGTTTGCCCATGTTTTGTGACATTGTTGGTATGTCGCATGAAATAGTATTTTCTATGGGTTTATCAATTTCTCGTGATGTCGTGGGTTGTTTGTCTTGAACTGGGTGTTCAGCAAGCTGTCGGAGGTAATCTAGAGTTTCTAGACGATATATCCGGGGATGTTAATGACTATTCGTTTCAAATGCATTCATGGTAATTGAAAAAGGGCATCCACTTTGTATTTGATTTTTCTCTGTTTCGATTCACGGGTAGTTTGACTACTTTTGATGTTCTTGAGGTAATCAACAAATTGTAGTTTGCAATTTCGGAACAATTGTTTGCTTTTTCTGACTTCTCGCATTTGTAGATGAAAAAAATTTTGACAAATGAAGTGATTATGGATTCTGTACTGATATTTATTGAAGCATCGAGCTGATGAAGTAGAATAATACCAATCAGTCCATCGTATTTTTCACTGAACTTGAATAAATGAAATTTATGTACGCCACTAATTTTGAAAACTGGGGTATTTATAAATTATTGTGATAGCTTATGCCATGGGCAGTTTTCATTTTGAAATCTTCATTGAGAATAAATTGGGTATACAATTTCCTAGCTAAGTTTGGTACTCTGGTATCAATTAAAAAAAATTGCATTCAGTTCAGGAATAAAAGTGTGTGGTAAATTTGCTTTAATATTCATAAGATCGATTTGTTGAAAATATAAACAGGATGTTCATAAAATCAGATGTGGAATCATCTGCGACTGAAAGTTAAACTTTAGTCACTATCTTCCATCGTCAAGATAACCTCTTGTGGGGTATTCATGTTGAAAAGGGGAACATTCTCAATTAAATATTTAATTGAGAATGTTCCCCTTTTCATTCATAAGATCCAAGTTGATTATGTTGGGATTGTGTGAAGTATCTGCCAAGTGAAAATTTGTATGAGCGGAATTTGATATCTGCGGATTGTGTTCATAGTCATTTTCATTATAAGGCTGATAATTGTTTTATTGGAAATAAGCTGTTTCTTCATTTGTTAGATATTCAGTGTTCGTCGAATTTTCTGAATATTCGAAATTGTTCGGATCATATTATTTTCGGGTCGATGACTTGGTTGAAGTCCATGTTTTTGGAGTTGCATTCGGGTGTTCCGGACGAGGTGTCCATGGGTTCTGGCTCATTTTGATTTATTGATTGTGGTTGGTTTTGATATTGATTGGGTCTTGATATAAAGTATGGATGTTTTTGAGTCAGAAAATTATTTGGTCTGAATTGTGTCTGATGGGGTATTGTTGGCCTTTGGAAGTTGTTTTGAAAATGTGACACCTGAAAATTATTTTGAAAGGGTGGTCTCTGGGGATTATTCTGGAAGGATGGCCTTTGATAATTATCCTGAAATGGTGGTCTCTGAAAATTTGATTTTTGAAAGTTGTTTTAAAAATTGGTTTTTGGATTGACCGGTGTCACTCTTTGCAACGGTTTGAATGAGTTTTGTGAATTCAAGGAATTTCCTCTATGTTGACTATAGAGGAAATTTTCTTCCTCTATTACAAAAGACATGGCTTTTTCTAAACTATCGGGATTCCTTAGTCGCACATTATTTTGGAGTTGACCACTTTAACCTCCAATTAATGTTTTCAGAGCTGAATCACTGTAATTTTTGAGCCTAATGTTCACTTCAGCTGCGTTCAAACCTGAATAATTCAATTTTGATATAATGAGGCTTCTTGCGTCCTGGCTACATACCAAACTTATGAGGAGCTTCATTTTTGAATGGAAATAAAGCAATCAAATCTAGTATCAAACAATCAATATTTCTCTGATCTCGAAACTAAGTTCGATAGCATTTTTAATTTATTCCCAAGTTTTCAATTCTATTCGTGAACCAATGAGGATGAGAGACCTACCAGTTGATGATAGCTCGCAAAATATATGTATTGATTTGAGGTTGAGCTTGATCATAAAAAGTTCTTATTGAATTCTCGCAACTGTACAAAAAAATACCTAATGTATTCGGGTTTCCTTCATAACTTGGAATTCTTAAAATGGCTGGTTTTGGCGTTTTAGTCCTCTACCAGGTTTCTGGAACTTGGGCGATGTTGTCCTCGGTCGCAGAATACTTCTGAATTGTCTTCTCTGGTCACTTCCACTAAATGTCCGTTTTCGTCCACAAACTGTAAGAAACAGGCCAGTCCAACGCGATTCTTGTCGTCAAAACCGTTAGACGAAATCCTACAACGACTGCGCCAAAAATAAGTTCAATTTGGGAAAATGACTTTTTAAAAAAAAATTTTATTTCAGAAGGACCTTTTAGTACATGAAATACAAGTTAGTTGCTCGAAGGCTAGTAGCAAAAAGCTTGAGAGAATGCTCTTCTATTGGTTTTATTGAAGTCGGTGAGGTGTCTAATTCCTGCTGACTCCTGCTGGAATCGTGGGATCCTGTATAACGGCTCTTCACATAACTCGCGTTTCGTACACCTCAAAAATTTACCTGAAATATTCTTGTTTTGTACACTGAAGTAATTAACCCATTTTCGACTTCTAGTTTCGTACACCAACCATTGCGATGGTCGGTTACCGCATTTAAATAGGTGGGTAACTGAATATCATAATATTTATGAATTTAAAACACTTTGCTCCTTTGTTTTCTATACTTTATTATATTATATTATTCCATATGTATTGGATTCTTTCATAAACGCACCCAATCAAGTTTTTCAAAATATATTAAATTAGATGATTCAACGTCTCACGAATATTCATTTCTTCAATTGAATATTTGCTGAATATTTTGCTCGAGCAGCTGTCCAAATCAGTGCATTTCTTAGAACGTTTCAGTGTGTAGGTCGCATCGCTGCTGTTCGATGTCGCAATATTGCATTTTTCTGTCAGTGCTTGGGAGGAATCAAATTTATTAGGGTGACCCTTGCCAATGCGTTAGTTAGTCTATTATGCCAGCATTCGACGAAGTTTGTAGTACGTGTCGCTCATTATAGCATATCCATAACAAATACTGTTTCAGACACTGTTCAATAATATTATCGTTGAATTTAATAACAGCTTCATGGTTTGTTGAATTTTCCATTATGTATAGCCAAGCGTTGGCAATGTGATCTTCTGGTGAGTATGCCAACGTGGCATAAATACGTATGTGATTTCGAACTTCTTTATTATTTTTGTATTGTGGAACAAGTCCAAGTTCCTGTACTCTTTTCCAGATGACTTGGTTGAAATAGAAATCACATCCTGTGATGACAACTTTAGGGCACGCATCTCTAGGGCTTTATTGCGCATGCCCAAAGTCAATGTGTACCTTTGTTGAAAAAAATTAGGTACGTTATCTTGCAGTATCTTGAGAAGCCTCCTATAGTTAGTTTGTCCGCGGATTGACAATAGCGCTTAAACAGCTGGAACAATACGTTTTGCATCTGGAGCACTTTCCACGTCTACGTGTATAGTGTATAGTTGATCGAAAAGGGGGCAACAATTCTTAAACCCCGTCCATAAAGAATTCCGATGATTGTGTAAGCAAGTGTCCTATAGTGCTCGCAAAAGCTAGTATTCTGTCTTTTTGACCATTGTCCACTGACGAATAGGATTCCACTGTTTCAGTGATAGTGACGCCTTCTTGCTTTTTTCGTAGAACATCTATGCCTACAGCCCTCTGCCGTCCTCTGTAGAATCGATCTTCAACGCAGGAAAATTCAGGTATATTGAGACGGCTGAATACATGCAACCGCTTCGAAAACCGCATCAACCTCAAAATATTTTTGTAACCAGAGGATGGTATCAATTGGATGCATAAGAAATAAGCTGAGACTAACTTAAACAACAACATTTCATTTCCCTTGGGATATTTCCAGGGTGTGGTTTCAACGAACAGGTCGTTTCATTTGTGCATATTCTTGTCATCATTGTCGGAGGCTAGGGAATTCATTCAAGCTTCGTGTTTTCTATTGAAATCTCCACGTTTGTATTCCTTTTATTTGCTCAATATCCATGGTAGGAAGAACATAAAGTTTGGTGAGAGATAAGTGCCATGTGAAGTGGAATGAATAGAAAAAACCGAATTTAAACGGTTTTCTTCAAATAAAGGATTCAATATAAAATTGAACCAGAGAAAGGTAGATCTCAGGTGAAAAACAACTACTTTCCTGGCAAATACCACGCAGAACGTTGAATGATATTCACCTGAAAATCCATGCATACTTCCATAAAATATCAATGGACATTGAATGCAAATGTTTCTTTCTGATAAGCTCGATTATGTTTAATTTATGTCGTGTTCACCTAACAATCCGCATACCGGTTTCAGGCTTCTTGGCCCTCATCAGTACGGAGTAGTCAACCAGCCAAAGGTCCAAAGAACTTTGGCTGAAGTGAGACACAACGTAAACAAACCATCATCGATCTTGTAACACCTATAGGTACGCCGGAAAAGATAAACTTTAACTGGCGGTACCTAGTGACAGAAAGAAACACTCGACAATCTCCCACCTCGATAGGTTTCTTAATAAAGATTCCTTCTCAGTAGGAGTGGCAAGCCCGTCTAGCATATAGTGAGAGATAAGTGCCATGTGAAGTGGAATGAATAGAAAAATCGAATTTAAACGGTTTTCTTCACATAAAGAATTCAATATAAAATTGAACCAGAGAAAGGTAGATCTCAGGTGAAAAACAACTACTTTCCTGGCAAATACCACGCAGAACGTTGAATGATATTCACCTGAAAATCCATGCATACTTCCATAAAATATCAATGGACATTGAATGCAAATGTTTCTTTCTGATAAGCTCGATTATGTTTAATTTATGTCGTGTTCACCTAACAATCCGCATACCGGTTCCAGGCTTCTGGCCCTCATCAGTACGGAGTAGTCAACAGCCAAAGGTCCAAAGAACTTTGGCTGAAGTGAGCACAACGTAAACAAACCATCATCGATCTTGTAACACCTATAGGTACGCCGGAAAAGATAAACTTTAACTGGCGGTACCTAGTGACAGAAAGAAACATCTCGAAAATCTCCCACCTCGATAGGTTTCTTAATAAAGATTCCTTCTCAGTAGGAGTGGCAAGCCCGTCTAGAATATAGTGAGAGATAAGTGCCATGTGAAGTGGAATGAATAGAAAAATCGAATTTAAACGGTTTTCTTCACATAAAGGATTCAATATAAAATTGAACCAGAGAAAGGTAGATCTCAGGTGAAAAACAACTACTTTCCTGGCAAATACCAGGACAAATGAAATGTTTCTTTCTGATAAGCTCGATTATGTTTAATTTATGTCGTGTTCACCTAACAATCCGCATACCGGTTTCAGGCTTCTTGGCCCTCATCAGTACGGAGAGTCAACCAGCCAAAGGTCCAAAGAACTTTGGCTGAAGTGAGACACAACGTAAACAAACCATCATCGATCTTGTAACACCTATAGGTACGCGGAAAAGATAAACTTTAACTGGCGGTACCTAGTGACAGAAAGAAACACTCCGAAAATCTCCACCTCGATAGGTTTCTTAATAAAAGATTCCTTCTCAGTAGGAGTGGCAAGCCCGTCTAGCATATAGTGAGAGATAAGTGCCATGTGAAGTGGAATGAATAGAAAAATCGAATTTAAACGGTTTTCTTCACATAAAGGATTCAATATAAAATTGAACCAGAGAAAGGTAGATCTCAGGTGAAAAACAACTACTTTCCTGGCAAATACCACGCAGAACGTTGACTGGTTGACTACTCCGTACTGATGAGGGCCAAGAAGCCTGAAACCGGTATGCGGATTGTTAGGTGAACACGACATAAATTAAACATAATCGAGCTTATCAGAAAGAAACATTTGCATTCAATGTCCATTGATATTTTATGGAAGTATGCATGGATTTTCAGGTGAATATCATTCAACGTTCTGCGTGGTATTTGCCAGGAAAGTAGTTGTTTTTCACCTGAGATCTACCTTCTCTGGTTCAATTTTATATTGAATCCTTTATGTGAAGAAACCGTTTAAATTCGATTTTCTATTCATTCCACTTCACATGGCACTTATCTCTCACTATATGCTGACGGGCTTGCCACTCCTACTGAGAAGGAATCTTTATTAAGAAACCTATCGAGGTGGGAGATTTTCGGAGTGTTTCTTTCGTCACAGGTACCGCCAGTTAAAGTTTATCTTTTCCGGCGTACCTATAGGTGTTCAAGATCGATGATGGTTTGTTTACGTTGTGCTCACTTCAGCCAAAGTTCTTTGGACCTTTGGCTGGTTGACTACTCCGTACTGATGAGGGCCAAGAAGCCTGAAACCGGTATGCGGATTGTTAGGTGAACACGACATAAATTAAACATAATCGAGCTTATCAGAAAGAAACATTTGCATTCAATGTCCATTGATATTTTATGGAAGTATGCATGGATTTTCAGGTGAATATCATTCAACGTTCTGCGGTATTTGCCAGGAAAGTAGTTGTTTTCACCTGAGATCTACCTTTCTTGGTTCAATTTTATATTGAATTCTTTATATGAAGAAAACCGTTTAAATTCGATTTTCCATTCATTCCACTTCACATGGCACTTATCTCTCACTATATGCTAGACGGGCTTGCCAATCTCCACTGGGAAGGAATCTTTATTTAGAAACCTATCGAGGTGGGAGATTGTCGGAGTGTTTCTTTCTGTCACTAGGTACCGCCAGTTAAAGTTTATCTTTTCCGGCGTACCTATAGGTGTTACAAGATCGATGATGGTTTGTTTACGTTGTGTCTCACTTCAGCCAAAGTTCTTTGGACCTTTGGCTGGTTGACTACTCCGTACTGATGAGGGCCAAGAAGCCTGAAACCGGTATGCGGATTGTTAGGTGAACACGACATAAATTAAACATAATCGAGCTTATCAGAAAGAAACATTTGCATTCAATGTCCATTGATATTTTATGGAAGTATGCATGGATTTTCAGGTGAATATCATTCAACGTTCTGCGTGGTATTTGCCAGGAAAGTAGTTGTTTTTCACCTGAGATCTACCCTTAATTTTATATTGAATCCTTTATGTGAAAAACCTTTTTCTATTCATTCCATTCACATGGCACTTATCTTCACTATATGCTAGCGGGCTTGCCACCCTACTGAGAAGGAATCTTTTATTAAGAAACCTATCGAGGTGGGAGATTTTCGGAGTGTTTCTTTCTGTCACTAGGTACCGCCAGTTAAAGGTTATCTTTTCCGGCGTACCTATAGGTGTTACAAGATCGATGATGGTTTGTTTACGTTGTGTCTCACTTCAGCCAAAGTTCTTGGACCTTTGGCTGGTTGACTGGTGAACACGACATAAATTAAACATAATCGAGCTTATCAGAAAGAAACATTTGCATTCAATGTCCATTGATATTTTATGGAAGTATGCATGGATTTTCAGGTGAATATCATTCAACGTTCTGCGTGGTATTTGCCAGGAATTTGGTTAGTAGTTGTTTTTCACCTGAGATCTACCTTTCTCTGGTTCAATTTTATATTGAATCCTTTATGTGAAGAAAACCGTTTAAATTCGATTTATGTAAATCGGTTGTTTTGTAATATTCGTGTTGATATGGGTTTTCTGCAACATTTATGCATTCGGTAGTAGTCGTAAGCGACATGGCGGATCCCCATCTCAGAGATGTTGAATGTACGAGATTTTGAGACATTGAAGATCCACTGCGATGTTCTGTTCATGCATGAATAGAACATTGATAGAGGAGCCAATGTCCGCTGCAGATGGCGATTTTCAGGATGTCCCTGGAATGTTACAAAAAAACGTTTCACAAGTTTTTTTGTTTTGTTTCCATAGACACAACGAACGTTCCCAAAATGTTTTGCGCACAGTGAATCGCTGTGAATAAAACTTTAAGAGATTACTTTCTGGAGTATAGACTAGTAGAAAAATCAGTTTCCTGCAAAAAATAGTTCCAAGTCTCCAAATAATATGAGCAATAGGTCATTCGATGTCAGTATAGGCCAATCCACGACACCAAAAGTCGTACTTCTAGTGCGTTCAGAGAAACGCAAAACAAATAACGAAGGAAAGAAAATTTGTTTTGATTTCAAGAAAGCCACCATCTGCCTACAGCTGTTTCATGGTTTCCCAATCATCAGGACGGCTTCTGATATGTCTCCATTTTGAACCAAATTTCTCAAAGAGCTGAAACCTACCGGCAAGTATAAAAATGTGAAATGTACAACATTTAGATGTGACACCTATAATTTGTGGGGTGAAGCTTTGACCTAATGAAGTGAAATTCAATGACACGAAATTTTGTGCAACATTGATAGGTTACCAACAGGTGTCAGTATAGGCCATTCCAAGACACCGAAGTCGTACTTCTAGTGGTTCAGAGTATCGGAAACAATAACGAAGAAAGATAGATTTGTTCTTTGTCAAGGAAGCCTCCATCCGCCTACAGCTGTTCAATGGTTTCCCAATCATCAGGACGGCTTGTGATATTTCTCGATTTCGAACCAAATTTCTCAGAGTGCTAATACCTACCAGCAAATTTAAAATTGTGAATGTGACACCTATTATAGATGTGACACCTATAATTTGTGGGGTGAAGCTTTGACCTTATGGAGTGGAATTCATTGACACGTTATTTCGTGCAATATTGATAAGTCACCAACAGATGTCAGTATAGGCCAATCCACGACACCAAAAGTCATACTTCCAGTGCGTTCAGAGTAAGAGAAATTTGTTTCGATTCCAAGAAAGCCACAATCCGCCTACAGCTGTTGGTTTCCCAATCATCAGGACGGCTTGTGATCTTCCTCGATTCCGAACCAAATCCCTCAGAGTGCTTATACCTTCCGGCAAGTATGAAATTATGAAATGCACATAATGATAGATGTGAAACCTATAATAAGTAGGGTGAAGCTTAGAACTTATGAAGTGTAATTCAATGAACGAAATTTCGTGCAATATTGATATGTCACCAACAGATGTCTGTATAGGCCAATCCACGACACCAAAAGTCGTACTTCTAGTGAGTTCAGAGTGAGAGAGACTTGTTTCGATTCCAAGCTGCTTCATGGTTTCCAAATCATCAAATGGCTTGTGATCTTCCTTGATCACGAATCAAATCTCTCAGAGTGCTAATACTCACCGGCAAGTATGAAAATATGAAATGCACAAATTATAGATGTGAAACCCATAATTTGTGGGGTAAGCTTAGACCTCATGAAGTGGAATTCAATGACACGAAATTTCGTGCAACATTGATAGGTCACCAACAGATGTCAGTAATGGACAATCCACAACACCAACGGTCGCACTTATAGTGCGTTCAGAGTAACGCAAAACAAATAACGAAAGAAAGAGAATTTGTTTCGATTCGAATAGAGCCACCATCTGCCTACACCTGTTTCATGGTTTCCCAATCATCAGGTGGCATGTGATCTTTCTTAATTTCGAACCAAAATCCTGGTGCTAATACCTACCGGCAATATAAATCTGAAATGCATAATTATAGATGTGACACCTTAATTGTGGGGTGAATCAGACCTGATGAAGCGGAATTCATTGACACGAAATTTCGTGCAACATTGATAGAACACCAACAGATGTCAGTAATGGACAATTCACAACACCAAAAGTCGTACTTATAATGCGTTCAGAGTAACGCAAACAAATAACCAAAGAAAGAGAGATTTGTTTCGATTACAAAAAAGCCACCATCTGCCTACAGCTGTTTCATGGTTTTCCAATCATCAGGGCGGCATGTGATCTTTCTTGATTTCGAATCAATCCTGAGTGCTAATACCTATTGGCGAGTTTTAAAATGTGAAATGCACAAAATTATAGATGTGACACCTTTTAATTTGTGGGGTGAATCAGACCCGATGAAGCAGAATTCAATGACACGAAATTTCGTGCAACATTGATAGGTCACCAACAGATATCAGTATAGGACAATCACGATACCAAAAGTCGTACTTCCAGTGCGTTCAGAGTAACCACCATCCGCCTACAGCTGTTTCATGGTTTCCCAATTATAAGGACGGCTTCTGATCTCTCTTGAATTCGAACTAAATTTCTCAGAGTTCTTATACCTATCGGCAAGTATTGAAATGTGACATGCACAAAATTTTGGATGTGACACCTATTATTTGTGGGGTGAAGCTTAGACCTAATGAAGTGAAATTCAATTACACGAAATTTCGTGCAACATTGATAGGTCACCAACAGATGTCAGTATAGGCCATCCCAAGACACCAAAAGTCGTACTTCTAGTGCGTTCAGAGCAACGCAAAACAAATAACGAAAGAAAGAGATTCGTTTCGATTCCAAGAAATCCACCATCCACCTACAGCTGCTTCATGGTTTCCCAATCATCAGGACGGCTTGTGATCTTTCTCGATTTTCGAACCAAATCTCTGAGAGTGCTGATACCAATCGGAAAGTATAAAAATGTGAAATTCACGGAATAATAGATGTGACACCTATAATTTGTGGGGTGAAGCTTGGACCTAATGAAGTGGAATTCAATGAACGAAATTTCATGCAACGTTGATAGGTGACCAACAGATGTCAGTATAGGCCAATTCACGACACCAGAAGTCGTACACCTAGTGCGTTCAGAGTAACGCAAAACAAATAACGAGAGGAAGAAAGATTTGTTTCGATTCCAATAAAGCTACCATCCGCCTACAGCCGTTTCATGGTTTCCCAATCATCAGGACGGCTTGTGATCTTTCTCGATTTTGAATCAAATCCCTCAGAGTGCTAATACCTTCCGGCAAGTATAAAATTGTGAAATGCACAAAATGATAGATGTGACACCTATAATTTGTGGGGTGAAGCTTAGAACTTATGAAGTGTAATTCAATGACATGAAATTTCGTGCAATATTCATAGGTCACCAACAGATGTCCTTATAGGCCAATCCTCGACACCAAAAGTCGTACTTCTAGTCAGTACGGAGTGAGAGAGATTTGTTTCGATTGGAGTGAGAGAGATTTGTTTCGATTCCAAGAAAGGCATCATCCCCCACAGCTGCTTCATGGTTTCCAAATCATCAAATGGCTTGTGATCTTTCTTGATTTCGAAACCAATCTCCCAGAGTGCTAATACCTACCGGCAAGTATGAGAATATGAAATGCACAACAAAACTATAGATGTGACACCTATAATTTGTGGGGTAAAGCTTAGACCTTATGAAGTGGAATTCAATGACACGAAATTTCGTCCAACATTGATAGGTCACCAACAGATGTCAGTAACGGACAATCCACAACACCAGAAGTCGTACTTATAGTGCGTTCAGAGTGACGCAAAACAAATAACGAAGAAAGAGAGATTCGTTTCGATTCCAATAAAGCCACCATCCGCCCATAGCTGTTTCATGGTTTCCCAATCATGAGGGCGGCATGTGATCTTTCTTGATTTTGAACCAAAACCCTGAGTGCTAAAACCTACCGGCAAGTATTGAAATGTGAAATGCACAAAATTATAGATGTGATACCTATAATTTGTAGGGTGAATCAGACCTGATGAAGCGGAATTCATTGACACGAAATTTCGTGCAACATTGATAGGTCACCAACAGATGTCAGTAATGGACAATCCACAACACCAGGAGTCGTACTTATAGTGCGTTCAGAGTAACGCAAAACAAATAACGAAAGAAAGAGAATTTGTTTCGATATCAATAAAGTCACCATCTGCCTACAGTGTTTCATGTTCCCAATCATCAGGGCGGCATGTGATCTTTCTTGATTTCGAACCAAAACCCTGAGTGCTAATACCTACCGGCAAGTTTTAAAATGTGAAATGCACAAAATTATTGATGTGACACCTACAATTTGTGGGGTGAATCAGACCTGATGAAGCGGAATTCAATCACACGAAATTTCGTGCAACATTGATAGGTCATCAACAGATATCGGTAAAGGCCAATCCACGGAACCAAAAGTCATACTTCTGGTGCGTTCAGAGTAACCACCATCCGCCTACAGCTGTTTCATGGTTTCCCAATTATCAGGACGGCTTCTGATCTTCCATGGTTTCGAACTAAATTTCTCAGAGTACTTATACCTACGGCAAGTATTAAAATGTGAAATGCACAAAATTTAGATGTGACACCTATAATTTATGGGGTGATCTCAGACCTAATGAAGTGAAATTCAATTACACGAAATTTCGTGCAACATTATAGGTCACCAACAGATGTCAGTACAGGCCATTCCAAGACACCCAAAGTCGTACTTCTAGTGCGTTCAGAGCAACGCAAAGCGAATAAGATAGAAAGAGAAATTTGTTTCGATTCCAAGAAAGCCACCATCCGCCTACAGCTGTTTCATGGTTCCTCAATCATCAGAACGGCTTGTGATCTTTCTCGATTCCGAACCAAATCTCTCAGTGTGCTTATACCTTCCAGGAAGTATAAAATTGTGAAATGCACAAAATTATAGATGTGATACTTATAATTTTGGGGTGAAGCTTAGACCTTATGAAATGGAATTCATTGACACGGAATTCGTGCAATATTGATAGGTGTCCAACAGATATCAGTAAAGGCCAATCCACGACACCAAAAGTCGTACTTCTAGTGCGTTCAGAGTAACGCAAAACAATTAACGAAGGAAAGAGAGATTTTTTCGATTTCAAGAATGCCATCATCCGCCCACAAGTGTTTCATGGTTTCTCAATCATCAGGACGCCTGGTGATCTTTCTTGATTTTCAACCAATCTCTCAGAGTGCTCCTTCCGGCAAGTATAAAATGTAAATACACAAAATTATAGATGTAACAACTATATTGTGGGTGAGCTTAGACCAATAAGTGGAATTCAATGACATGAAATTTCTTGCAACATTGATAGGTCACCAACAGATGTCAGTGAAGGCCAATCCATGACACCAAAAGTCGTACTTCTGGTGCTTTCGGAGTAACGCAAAACAAATAACGAAAGATACAGAGATTTGTTTCGATTCCAAGAGAGCCACCATCCGCCTTCATCTGTTTCATGGTTCCTCAATCATCAGGACGGCTTGTGATCTTTCTCGATTTCGAACCAAACCTCTGAGTGCTAAACCTAACGGCAAGTATTGAAATGTTGAATCCACAAAATTATAGATGTGATGAAGTGATGCTCAGACCCAATGAAGTGGAATTCAATGACACGAAATTTCATGCAACATTAATAGGTCACCAACATATATCAGTATAGGACAATCCACTACACCAAGAGTCGTACTTCTAATGCGTTCAGAGTAACGCAAAACAAAGAAAGAGGGATTTGTTTGTACTTAACCGATCTTCAACTCATCCGGCGCATCCAGCGAATTTCGTTCTATTTGGTTGAGAAAATGATATATATATATATATATATATATATATATATATATATATATATATATATATATATATATATATATAAAAAGCATCGAATTATAGATAGCGACACCGATAATCTGTGCGGTGAAGCTTAGACCTGTTATCGTGGAATTTTGAAGAAACGAAATTTCGTGCACATCAATAGGTCACCGACAGATGTCAGCATAGGCCAACACACGATACCAATAGTCGTACTCCTAGTGCGTTCTGAGTAACGCAAAACAAATAACGAGAATGTGAGAAATCTGTTACGAATCCAAAAGAGATCACCATCCGTCTACATCCTGTTTCATGGTTTTCCAATCATCAGGACGGCCTGTGGTCTCTTTCAAATTCGTATCAGATATCTCGTGGAGTTATACCTATCAGTACGTACAAAAATGTGAAAAGCATCAAATTATAGATAGCGACACCTATAATCTGTGCGGTGAAGCTTAGACCTGTTATCGTGGAATTTTGAAGACACGAAATTTCGTGCACATCAATAGGTCACCGACAGATGTCAGCATAGGCCAACCCACGATACCAATAGTCGTACTCCTAGTGCGTTCTGAGTAACGCAAAACAAATAACGAGAATATGAGGAATCTGTTACGCATCCAATATATATATATATATATATATATATATATATATATATATATATATATATATATATATTTATATATATATATATATATATATATATATATATATATATATATATATATATATATATATATATATATGGCCTATGCTGACATCTGTTGGTGGCCTGTTAATGTGCACGCAATTTCGTGCCATTAAAATTCCACGATATTAGGTCTAAGCATCGCCGCACAGATTATAGGTGTCACTATCTATTATTTGATGTTTTTCACATTTCTGTACCTGCCCATAGGTATTAACTCTACGGGATATCTGATACGAATTCGAAAGAGACCACAGGACGTCCTGATGATTGGGAAACCATGGAACAGGCTGTAGACGGATGGTTCTCTTGGATTCTTATTCTCGTCATTTGTTTTGCGTTACTCTGAATACACTAGGAGTTCGACAATTGTTATCGTGGGTTGGCCTATGCTGACATCTGTTGGTGACCTGTTGATGTGCACGACATTTCGTGCCATTGAAATTCCACGATATTAGGTCTAAGCTTCGCCGCACAGATTAAAGGTGTCACTATCCATAATTTGAAGCTTTCCACGTTTCTGTACTCGCCGAAAGATATCAACTCTACGAGATATCTGATACGAGTTTGTAAGAGACCACGGCCGTCCTGATGATTGGGAAACCATGGAACAGGCTGTAGACGGATGGTGGGCTCTTTTGGATTCGTAACAGATTTCTGTTATTCTCGTTATTGTTTTGCGTTACTCTGAACGCACCAGGAGTACGACTATTGGTATCGTGGGTTGGCCTATGCTGACATCTGTTGGTGACCTGTTAATGTGCACAAAATTTTGTGTCATTGAAATTCCACGATATTAGGTCTAAGCTTCGCCGCACAGATTATAGGTATCACTGTCTATAATTTGATGCTTATATATATATATATATATACATATATATGTGTATATATATATATATATATATATATATATATATTTATGTATATATATATATATATATATATATATATATAAATATATATATATTTATCCGTGCTGATGATTGGAAAACCATGAAATAGCTGTAGGCGGATGGTGTGCTCCCTTAAAATTGAAACAAAACTCTTTTTCTCCTTCTGTTATTGTTTGCGTTACTCTGAACGTACTGCAAGCTTGTGTGTGTGTGTGCCTATGCCAACAATATTTGGTGACCCATAGATGTTGCAGGAAATTTGCTGCCTCCAAACTTCACAGTACTACGTTGAGTTTCACTCACCAAATTATAGATGTCGCATTTATGATTTTGTGCACTTATAAATATCTTTTTTTTTTCAGACGTTTCGCACTCGTTCGGAGGCATTTTCAGTGAAATTTTTATGAAAACATTAAAAACATTAGAATCTGAAAATAAAATATTGGTTATGATAACTATCATTTGTATAAAGTTAGGTTGTGTTCGGAAATAAATTAAATTACCTTCTGGGATACGTACCTTGGTTCAACCATGATTGTGTTTTGTTACCAACAATAGTTGGATTTCGAGGCGGTTTTGAATCTCGTTGCATCATTGTTTTAACAGGAAACTTTTAATATTGTGTGGTTTATTGTTTTGTGAACTCTCATTCCAGTCGCCTGAACGTAGTGTAGAACTATTTATGGTTATTTTGTTTGTTGTTGGTAGGCCTGTAGCACACTCTGAGGGTGTTGTGTACGTGTGTGGGGGTGATATGGGTAAACTGAATTATGATTTGTTTCAGCTGAGATTTATTTATTTGTTTTTAAGTTAGAGTGTGGCAGATTTGGCTTAAATTGTTCATGTCTGTGCGGCTGTTCATGTCATGTTTGTTTTGTTTCATTTGTATCATTTCTTTGAATGTTATTTTATCTTTGTTTTTTTCATATGTTAGTACTTTTATATTATTGAAATTGGGGTTATGATTTTCTGTAATAATGTGTTTGTTGAGAGCGGTACTGTTGTTAGAATATTTGTGGCCATTTATTCTTTACATAATAGGATTCCGATATAGACTCCGTCACAATCACACACGGGATACTATATACTGGTTTGATTTTTTCATTATGGGGTCTTGGCTTTTCAATGGGGTGTACAATTTTCTCAAACGTTAATGATTTAAAACTTGTGGAAATTTTGTGTTTGTTTGGGATGTTCTTTATATTATCAGATAGTTCTGGTATGTAGGGAATTGTGGTGTATGTTGTTGGTTTGTCGAATTTTTGTTTTGGTTTCATTTCGATATAGAATTTGTGTGTGCGTTCTTTGATTATTCTTTTTATCTTGTTGATTGTATTGTTGTTATCAGTGAGCGTTTTTCTAACTTCATCTAAGGCTTTGTCTCTTAGTGATGGACTGCTTAGAATAATTGCACTATCTGTTATACTTGTAATAACACTTTTTTTGTGGGACATAGGGTCGTTAGAATTATAGTTCAGATATCGTCCTGACCAACTCGATTTTGTGCACCAATGTGTTTTAATTCTATTATGTCGAGTAAATTGATAGTATTGTTCTTTTCTTTTTCGATGGTAAATTGTTACTTGGTGTGAAATGTATTAAATGCATTTTGGAGATCGTCGATTTCATCGAGGGGTATACCTGTAATGCAGTCATCAACGAATCGCTTATAGAATGGTAAGTCAAAACTTACATTGTTAATAACGGTTTCTTCTACGTCGTCCATTATCAGTTGTGCCACTGTGCTCGATATTGGGGAACCCATTGCGCATCCATTAGTCTGTTGGTAGAATTCATCTTTGTATTGGAAATAGTTAGTGGATAGGTGTGTTCTATTGCTGTTATGAATCTTTCTTAAAGTGGAGTGTGTTCTTTAGAATGTGCCATTTTTCATTTATAATCTTTTCAACTTGGTCATTAGGGATGTTTGTATATAGTGATATGACGTCCAGTGATACTAGTATATAATGTTTGGAATACTAACTATGTCAATAAATTATTTATTATTCATTATATATATGTATATATATGTATATATATATATATATATATATATATATATATATATATTTATAGATAATTTTCAAACTGATAGTATTTTTGAGTTCTGGGGACATTATTTGAACATTTTTGAATTATTTTTGTGATGATTTCCTCAATAGGTAGTTCTTTTATGGAAATCTATCGCATCTATCTGCGCTGAGTTGCCACACTGTCACATATCGACGGCTTAATCAGCGAAACTTTCCAATTTCCACACAAATTTATATTCAGTCATTATCTCTGAGCCAGCGTCGTAACGCATGGTCTTGAAAAATATCGAGGTCGAAAAAACTCACTCAATCACGATAAATTATTGAACATTTTTATTTGAATTGCAAAACTTTGTATCTACAATTTACATCGATATCCTCATATTTCCAATTACGCAGCTACTTTTTTCCCCATGTAATTATGTCATTTCGTGACTTGGGGTTGCGAATCAAGCCTATGATATATTTTCAGCCGCTGGAAGAAAGAAACCTATTAACCAGTGGATATTCACAAGGATTCCCTAAAAAATTGTTGGTGTAATTAATTTTGAATTCTCATTGCCCCATTATTGAATTTTCGTACTTACGATGAAAATTAGTAATTTGTTCACTTATCTAGAATAATATCGAACAGTGAAAATTATTTCAGTAATCTGGCAAAATAATATTATTATTGTCATATGGACCATACACCTGGCTCGACAATATTCTCAGGAAATCCAAATCATGACCGTTCACATGAATGAATTTCAATAAGAACATTCGCTTACATATAAAGAGTGATAATTTTGAGACGAATGAAAAAACATTCAACCCATATACTCGTTTTCTTCACATCGAATCATTCACCATCAGTGTCATGGAAGAATGAATCTGAGAATATACGATACTGTTTTTTCACGGTTGCTCTCAGTTCTAATGGAATAAAATTATAGTATTCGGAAGAATCACCACTCCGTTTCCGTCATCGGATTGGATCAGAATTGTTCTAACTGTCTTATTCTGTGAAGTACCCTCTAAAAGAAATCATTTTTTGGATGTTCTCTGAAAAAAATGAGTTCTCCGTGTAGATTCTACGAGATACGAAAATTACCCATATTCTCTGAATTTTTGCAGGATATTCACTTCAGCAGAGGCGGCAACCCAATGAATTTTCTACCAACCCTATTTATAATAACATTGATGACAATTGTTATCATCATTATGGGATTATTCCAACAACTCAATAAGGAAAATGTCGTTGGAATTCTCGTAAGTTGAATTGTCTCCTTATTCATCTTGTTCATCTTGATAACATGATTTCATCCCTGTTCTTGACATAGACTTTGCGAACAGAATTTAATGGAACGCAATTTTCGGAACAAACCTGCAATGTGATAACGCTTTAAGCTATTCTACCCCTTTAGAAAGTCATCATCCGTCGTCAACATTCCTTGGGGATAAATTATAGTGCATTGTCAGTAAATCCGTTTAATGGTTATGTGTTCAACTCTGCCAGGAATATTTATAGGTGTAAGTAGATTAGAGAAGTAACTATACAGCAATTGGCCCACAAGAGAGTCTCAAAACGATCTCAGTCTACGAGGGTTTGAGGAAAGTTCTTGGTATACCATGGAGTGTTAGTAATTCCTGAGTTGTCCATCCAAAGTATTCAAAATTCAATTGATGGTCGTTGAAAGTGTAATATTACCTGAAGAGTTCAAAATGACCGCATCATAAATGATTCATTGTAATCTTAAACGACTCAAATTTGAAATTGAGAAGGGGATTGATTGTATATTCCTAATGGAACCGAAAACACGAAAACGAAAGATATCTATAATTATATGTTTTATGTGTCTATTCATCGACTACACAGCTAGATCATGTGGCCAATCTCATTCAAAAGTCATATCATTTAGTTCTGAAATATTATCTAGACATAACAATTTCTAGTCATCCAAAATTCCAGGATTCAGAAAGTATTTAATATATTTTTTTAAATCTATCTCGATAACAAAACTAAGTAAAAGGTATCTACTTGAATACTCGCTCCGTACAAATTCATACAGTAAAATTAACACACAAATTGATCAATCTGGATCTCAAACAGTTCGAAAGGTAATGAATATCTATTCAGAAGCATACATAGATCACATTCATCTGATGTACAATTTTTCAATGAATTTGTTCAGACTCTTTGATCATTTATAACAACATTCCAAGACTTTTGTGAAGTCCTGCAACACTGCCGTCTGCCGCCGTCAACCGTTGAGATTTTTCTAGACTGTAACTCTCTCACTCAGGTACGCAATATATTCTGTTCCTTTTTTACTCATAGGAGAGTATAGATTTACGTATATGTTGAGTTGTTTCATACTACAAAATATAAAGATGTTTTGTTTTTACTTCTGAGTGAAAATATAAGTCAACACATGGAGTTTATTCCATTTTTCAACTTGATAAGGAGATCAACAGCGGATGATACAAGTCTCAACATAATGGTCCTTCGAGCCGGATATTTGGATTAATTGGAAATAACAAATAATGATTTGGAAAAAAGCACAGTGGTGTGAACTGTCAATCTCTGGAAATATAGTCAAATAATGTTTTGAAAAATCATGTGTTCAGAACTCGTCAACATCTTGAAACCTGTTTGAATTATACACATCAGAATATATTCATTCAAAAGAAAAAATAAATTATACTGAATAGAGTAATTTAACTGAACAAGCGTTTACGAAATTTTATCAATTTTATTTTGCCGAATGCAGTCTGATGACTTCCCTGGAGATGCTGGACTGATTACTGATTCATACAGTCAATTACGTTCCTTGTAACTTATTGACGTAGTCCACAAACATACTATTCAGTTCAAGATGAAGACGCAAATGAAATTATACCACCTCGAGTTACGAACGATAACGCCGTTTCACACGTATACTATTTCTAACAAGCAATGCTTATGACAGACAATGTAACGACAAGACTTATAGTACGAAAGGTACCCTGGCAGAAAGCGGGAAATATATGAACAACAGATAGTTAGCGCGAATATTCAAATCAGTCGGTGCGAGAGACCGTACGTTATAAGCGGAAGGTCAAAAAAAATCAGGATCACCAAAAAAAAATTTTGATATGTCAATAATTGGAATAATTCAGAATATTACAAATGATAAACAAAGATGTGAAATTATATTCAAGGCTTGTCACGGAGAATTTCGAAGGAAAGTTTGTTGTTTGATAGTTCAGAAATTGAGTGATTCCATTCCTAGCCAGAAACTTCCAAGTTCACACTTGGAGCTACCCCGTTATTCGAAACTGACCGATCCTGAATTTCCGAAACCCGAATTAATTTCAATTTTTCTTGGCTCGGAAGTTTTCCATGATTTGCTGTCGGTAGGTCAAATCAATTTGGGAAAAGCTCAACCGACTCTCCAGAAAACACGATTGGGCTGGATTGTAGCAGGTTCTATAACTTTTGGTGAGTATCATTCATCAGTGAGGTGTAGAATAACAGTATTGAAGAAGTTTTGAGAAATCGATGCACCTTCTAGTTCATAGGAAGACCAGGAGTCTGAGAAAATACTTTAGGAAACCACGATAAGAGCTGATCGAAAATTCATTGTCCAAATACCATTCGAAAAATCTCCTCTGGAATCAAATACGCGCATAGCAGTGGCGTGCGATTAACCCTTCAGTGAACTGGTAGCAAAATATTACAAGATGGAACGGGTTGGGTCTATTAGACCGGAAAAAATTAATAAAGATTAATTTACAGAAATACCGTATTCACAGAAGAGAAACAGTTTGATATAGTAAAGTAATAGTATAAAATGAAAAATTTATTCGTTAAACATTTAAATAAAGATATAACTGACATAACACATAAAACTAAAAATGTCATTCTGTAAACAATCCGGGCATGTATGTTTGGAATGTTCTAAACAAATCATTTAACCACAATTGTGACAGCGATATCTTGTTTTACGATCCTTACAGAATGCGCATTACTCACGGATGGTGCTTTACTTCGATAATAGGTGTGTTACAAAGTTTCCTTGCAAGTTGCTTTATATCCCTTGAGATATATTTGTCACTCGCTCTTCTATTCAGTTGGTCCTCAATCAGGAAACTCCTCCGTGAAATAGGTTTATCTTTGTTGTTTGATCTGTATATATATAGAAAGCATTCACACTTGCAACATCAAGCAAACCATAAAAAATAGTCATTGGCCACCTCCTGCTATTTTTAGCTACACTATAGGATGGAACCATCTGATCAACTGTATCAACACCGCCTTCCGTTACATTGTAATTGTCATTTCTGGTTTGAATTCGTCACCAGTAGATTGATCAATCGTATCAGTATGATGCATCGTAGACAAAACTAATACATTTTTAATTTTTTTTTTGGTCTGTATGATACTAAAGTCATATCCGCTGTGAAGGCAAACATACTTGATTTGACAGGTCGATCTGGAAGTAGTAATTCTGGAAAAATGTCTCTCTTGTTGGTACGTTAGGTACCCAGAAGGGTGAGTTTATGATTTTTTAGCAAAGTTGTGGTTTTTGGTATAGATGTAAACCAATTATCCATAGTCACATTTCTATTTGAATTGTGTATTGGTTTTGTGAATTCAACAACTACCTCAATAGCATTGTTTTCCACTTTATACGGTCCATTGGGTTGAGTTCCCACATACACTTCCAAATTACATGTGTGAAATACTCTCGCGTCCACCAACGAGAATATTTTCAGCCCATATCTAGCTGGTTTATTGGGAATAAACATCCCGAATGGACATCTCCCATGGAATCCTAACAACATTTCGTCAATGGTCGCATATTGTCCTAGACAATAATGTTTCCGAAAAGTTCTGTTGATATTTTCGAGAACATTTCTTATAGCAGCAAAGTTTGTCTGTTGCTTTTCGTACTGCTCGTGTATTGAGATCATCGAAACGTAAACATCTCAATAAAAATCGGAACCTTCTTAGCGCCATGGTCGCACGGAATATTCCAACCCTAGTACCATCTGTTGCCCATAATTCGTAAATTGGAAGGCGGTTACTCCGAAGAACGCCAGCCAGATGAAGAAGTCCCAGAAGAGCTCTGATTTCAACCAAGTCAGTTAGTTTGACATCGTCTTTATCCTTATATGAATCGGCAATTTTACAAATGTATTTGTTAGTATAATTCACAATTTCCTGTTGTATATTATGGCTTATGAATAACTCCCAAGAATGGAGAACAGTCTTTGCTTTTTTTTGCCTCGCCTACGATTCCGGGAAGTTTCCGCACCAAATTGTGTGATCTGGTTCCAACATTCTTTGGTTGACCCATTTTGCACCACTTGAACCCATTTTTCCCAACATAATATAAATGTATTCATTTTTTTTTTGTGCGTAATATCTCTGGTACGAGCAGATGTATCGTCATCATCTCCGCCTTCATTATCGTTATGTTCATTAATCTCCTCTATATCCTCCTCCTCCTCAGTTTCTGAAAAGTGGTCACTGACGATCATACGATCTTCTCTCTCAGAATCCGAATTATCTGCATATTCATCACCACTAGACACCTCGTCAATTAGATTCTGGAGTTTCCTCACCTCTATTCCATATGGATCAGACATACTTGTATTCGATGGAATTCAAATGAACGATAAAATGGAAAGTTTCACGAGTGAACGGGTTGGGCCTCTCAGACCGAAACTAACAATAACATGAAATACCGATCACCGATCTCCACTAACAGCACTCTTTTGTCGATGTGCAGAGCGAGTTGAAAAAGGAAGGTACTGAAGGGCAGACGCGTCAGCGCACGCGTGAGAAAAAAGGGGAATCTGTTCGCTCTGGTCTGAGATACCCAACCCGTTCACTGAAGGGTTAACCGCTTGCCACTGAGGAACTATTGATAAAAAAATTCCCATATGGATACAAGTTTTTGGCGGACACTGTATATGTATATATATATATATATATATATATATATATATATATATATATATACATATATATATATATATATATTTATGATCTTTTTATGGTTTTTCCACCATCGCTCTGGTGGTATGTTAGAGCGCAGACGTTCGTTGGACTCCTTAACAGATCAAGATGAATCTTCTCTCGTTTTTTGTCCAGTTCCTGAGAAATCTGTATCAGAAGAGATATGAATTGACATAATGTTCGAGGAAATGTTTTTGCCGACTGGGAAACGGGTTACTAATATGGTATCCACTCAGTATCCCTATTCGTGCTTGATTGAAAATGTGGAAAATCATAATAAAATTATGATGAGCACAATTTCAAATTGGTAAATGTAATTGCTAATGATACATCTTATAAACTGCAGATATCCTCATTCAAAAAACTATGTCTGATAATTCCAACACCCTGTATAGAATCAATGAAAAATATAAAAAAAAATTATAAATACTTTTTGCATATGGTTGTTTTTTTAATTTTCATTGGTTTCAGAAAAAAATATAATTCGATTTGAAATTTGTTTAAAAGAAAGTGTTAACTTAATGAACAATTGAAGTTTGAATAAAAAAAAATGCTATTCCATTGAAAAATGCCAATTATGATTTTTAAAGAAAAAAAAATGTCACTAATTTTAAAAGGAAATATTAAAAAAATTATAAACAATAAAAAAAAACAAAAAAATTTTTTTTATCAAATAATTATATTAACTAGACAACAAAATGGCAATAAAAATCAAAAATAATCAATTTTTTCATGAACAAATTTCTAATTTTGTTTTTGAAAAAGAAAAAATCCATCGAAGCAAAAAACAAGAGCAATATATATATATATATATATATATTATTAAAAAAAAATATCAAACAAAATAAACAACTTTCAGAAATTTTTATGAGTTTTAAAGCTATTAGTTGAACATTTTTGCCCTTTTTTATGGAAACCGAGGTCCGAAAAATAGGGACTTATTAACAAATAAACTTTCATTTTTTTTCCAACGTGACCTGGTTCTTTCAAGTGTTTAAAAAGCACCATAAGTTATTTACATTTTTAAATTGATATTTATTACTATAAAAAAATATTTTATGTGGTGTATTCTCTTTAGAGACGACACGCGTATGCTGTAGCGATCGCCCGCAGCCCTATTTTCAACGTTAAATTAAAATTATAAATGATGGAGATAGAGTTCTGGGACTCAGGACATTTTTCATTTGGAATTTACTCCTTAAATCATTATTCTTCAGATTTTCGATATTATAGTTTTTGAGTTATTTCCAAAAAATTGAACCCTTTTTTTTGTTATTGTTTTTTGTTGAAAACAATTGCAATTTTCGTCAGCAGAAAAAACAAAAAATATATTTTTCCGAATTGCATCCAGAATCGAATGAGCTATTACTCATATTTTTCAAAGACTTGGAACTATTTTTCGCAGGAAACTCACTTCTCCACTAGACTATTCAGCTGGGTTTTAGGCTCGAACTCCAATAGAACCTGAGTGTGAAACTAGCAACACTGGATTCATCCAAAATTGTTGGCTGTTTCACCATTTCATCCCGTATATAATTCATATGTCATATAAACACACAGAAAAATGCGGGATCCACCTGTTTATATGCCAGTTATTCTCAGCCCAGTTGAATTTCTCCAACCATCTTTGAAATAATTTTTAATAAATGAATTAATGTTAGTTTCTCCTATCATGAGAATGTTTTGAATATTCTCCTGGCCTGTACTATTCATTCCGAAATTCTACATGGAAGAACGTACCACTAGTGCATAACCAAAAGTAAAATAAAACACCCCTTTGAATAATATCAAAGATTGATCTCTTATCTAACCCAATGCATGAAGAATGAGCGCGTTATTATGTGGAACATGTAGGTATCACAACGTTTGTAATCCCGGATGATATACTCCTGCATTTTTATGTGCGAAATATGTTCAGAAATATAGATGTAGTCGGTATATTCCCCAAAGATGAAGCTTTCAGTGGAAAATATGGTATAGAGAAGCAGGCGAATAAAAAAAAACCGCAACGATATATACAATGTATAACATGTGCATCTTCGATTGAAAACGTTCCCCATATTTGTGGAAAGGTATATATATTTGATGTACAAATCATCTGAGAGAAGTAAATAGATTAACTCAATCAACTCGTGAGAAAAACATGGCCGAAAATAAAAAAGGAAAGACTCAATCAACTTTACCCATTTGAATTTCAATTGTGGATCCGGAACTCCATGCAGTCTGTATATAAACTTATATGCTTTTCCCTAAAAAAATCAAGATTATTTTTTGGTTTGATAACCACAACCTGGAAATGAAATAATCACCCCAAAAAGCTATACTAGTATAGCAAAGTGTACTCGAAGTAACTATATTTGATTTATTCTCATGAAGGAAATGTGTTCAATCAATCGAAATTTGTGGTGATCTGAATTTGCCCACCTGAAGTATACCTGAATAAACATCAAATGACACTGTTCTGATTATAAGCGTTTTGAGGGTTTTCCGTTTGCAAAACTCCAGTGGATTCCACAGTGTTGTTTTATTTTTTGTGAAGCTCTTTTCAATCTTCTAATATTTTATTTCAACGATATCTAACTGTTTTTCTTCCAACGCAGTAACTTCCTGCAACTAACGTGTACAAACTTTCTAGCTCAGTCTTCTCACAGGCAGCAGGTATGAAAGTACATAAAAAAGTTTCTCACTAACCTTGAATTATGGTAATGCTTTCGACAATTAATATCGTCCAATTAGCAGAGCGATCTAAGGCGCCAGATTTGAGCTCTGGATCTCAAAAGTTAGGCAAGGGTTCGAATCCCCATGCCTAACGATTTTTTTTATTTTTTACGTCGAAGTTGAGAAATGAATCGTTTTAGGGCGAATATTCAAATAAAAAAAACATTTCGATGGAAAAAATAAAAAAATATTCGTCAGGCGTGGAGATTCGAACCCTCGCTAACTTTTGAGATCCAGAGATTGAGCTGGCGCCTTAAACTGCTCGGCCCACTGGACGATATTGATTGTCAAAAGCATCACCATTCTCCAACGTGTGTGAGAAAGTTTTTTATGTTTTTTTGTACCTGCTACCTGTAAAAGAGCTCCGCTTCCAAACAAGCAAATATGCATACGTTCTTAATTACATGTCACACTACTCGAACTCAAAATTAAAGCTTTGCTAAAAAGGTTTGCCGGCACTGGGATCTTGAACTTTCACCTCTATTTTCTCATTAACAAGAAGCATGTAGTCACTTACATAGAAGCCTTTGAGAAATTAAATTGAGTTTCGATAAATTCTGGTATATTTCCCAAATCCAAAAAAAAAAAAATCAATATATACACTTTTTTGATCCTTCAGTATGCTTGTTTTCTTTTATTTTTCCACATTTATATCAGTTCGCTTTCGTGTCTGTTGGAGCGGTACAAATCTTGTAAAATGATTTTACGATGAGCTAGAGAATTGAAACTTCTGAAATAGTTCAGAACCGGATGCAATACAATATTAACTCGTTTTCTTGTCTGTGTGTTTCATCGTTTTTTTACGGAGCACACAAAGTGAGGTTATAATCACACTTACTTCCTCCAGCTCCAAATTCAACCGCCTTCCAAATATTCACCCAATATAACAACGACATTATTGTGAAAATAAACCGTTTCTCTGTAATAATATTAATATTAAGGAGCAATCGATTTTCCCGATGAGCTAGAGACTTGGAACTCTAACATGACTCTGAACTGGACGACAATGCAATAGTAACTGGCTCTCATGTTTGTTCTTTGCTTGTTGTCTGTGATTAGAATAATAGTAAAGAGCAATCGATTCCAAACCAATTCCCGATGAACTAGAGACTTGAAATATATTCACTGAATACAACAACGAAATTATAATGAAAATAAACCGTTTCTCTATGATAATGATGATAATACTATTGAGAAACAATCGATTTTCCCGATGAGCTAGAGACTTGAAACTAACCATAGCTCAGAACTGGATGACAATGCAATATTTTTTTTTCTGTCTGTTCGTTCGTTTGTCTGAAATAATAATAATATTGCGGAACAATCGATTTTGAATTAACTTCCTCGATAAGCTATCTGATTGTTGTTCGTTTGTTGTCTGTCATAATAATAATAATAGTACGTAGCAATCGATTCAAAATTAACTTGCTGATGAACTAGAGACTTAACATTTCAGAAGCAGCTCAGGATTGGATGACAATAAAATATTAACTCACTTTCGTGTCTGTCTGTTTGTTCATGTGTCTGTGATAATAATAATAATAGTAAGGAGCAATCGATTCTGAACTAACTGGAATACACCCAAAATTTGCCACATGTCTCTTTCATAATCTCACCAAGCAATAAATCATTATTTGGATGAAGAAAAAGTTACACGTTCATATAACCGACCGAAAAGTATTTCATAATATCTTCTAGCCCCATACAGATTCCTAAACCCATAGAGATTATTCTGAAAATTTGTAATTGTGAATTTTCAATAGCTATGAAAATAGTTGTAAGGTTTGAAACGAAGTATGTAGGGCGCAGGCAATACACAAAGGAAAACGACGTACTTGCTCGTGATGGAATTATTATTGCTTACTAATCTTCAGTTATTTAGCGATCATAAATTATGATATTATTGCCTATGATTATGTTTTTATCAGATAGTGTATACCTCATAGTTAATCATATTCGAATTTGGGATGGAATATTCCACCTCTTTGAGTAGAAAAATAGGGGATGATTGATTTTTCACTTGAAAATTGGCACACATAGGTAGTTGACATTGATAGATTGCTATTGTAATTATTTTTGTTCTCCTACATCCGTCACAATAATAAGATTCTATGAAAGGATAAAATTATATACAAAGTGATGAAATAAACTGACCAGAACTACCAAAAATAATTTATATTATAAAATAATAAATAATTAAAGTAGATAAACATATTATTTAACTGTTAATAGTTGAGAAAAGGTGGGTAAGTAAGTATCCTGAAAGTAATCAAAAATTGAAATAGGTGGGTGATTAGTAGATTTTAGCCACAAAAAATTGGAAAATAAAAACTTTTAAAAAAATTCAAAGGAGAAAACGGAACTAACAAAACACAAGATAAATTACACCTTCTTAGTCTCAAACACTCTATACTGATACATAACTGAGGTCACATAACAACCAATCAACGAAGTCATTGCTGTTTGTTTGGGATGACTCAAAATCAGATCATTATTAGGGCGCTTAATTAGGACTGAGGATTTGGCTCTTCAGATCGGGGTAATTGTTCAATTAAAGTTTTATCCGATAGACGCAAAACCAATAATAGCATTCGGATAGTAACCTTTTTCATCTTGAGCAATGATTTACCAACTGAGCGACTCAAATGTTAGGGGTAGATTTTGCTAGTGATGTAGAATTACATTAGTTGTAGGAGTAGCTTGTTTAGGAATCTAAAGAACTTCATTCATTACAGATCGCCTTTTCGCTCGTTCAATTTTTTGTCAAAAGTTTTTTCTATCGAAAATGCACAACCAATAATTTCGGACAGAAACCTGTATTTTGGGGCTAGAATCTGTAAAGGGTGAACTTAAATTGTTTGGGGGCTAGGAGGGAAATCAGTATTTTTATTAAAACTTTTTCTGAGATCTGTTTTAACTAAACTTGTTTTGAAAATTGAAAAACAAATCTGTTAATTCTTCTGGAGATTATATAGAAATGTATTGATCTACATTTTAAAAATTTCCTCCATCCAGTATCAATTATGGAAAAAAATGATGTTGAGAATTCATATTTTATTTATAAAAATAATATTTTGAACATGTTCTTGAAAGTGTTCAGCTTTATGAATTGAGACATTATACATCGCCACGATCCCCTTTTTTTTTAAATTGGTTGGTCTATGCACGTAGAAATGTGTGATTGCATACGAATATTTCTTTTATTCATCTATTCACAGGCGTGCCAAGCCTAATAATGCGTTAACAATGGTGGAGCCCATAATGGATAGATTATGCATGTGCGTGATTATATGGATAAGTTTTGTGGAAAGTTATGAATCAGTGAAGCGTGAAAACGCGTTCAGCTGGGACATTGATCCATGTGTCACTGTGGAGAGCTTCTTGGTAAGGACTACTTGGACCCAAAATAAAACAATAGAAATATTTGGGGGATAATAATTGAAAATCGGTATTAAATTGAAAATTACAAAATAATTGAAGATGTTGTCCTATATGACTCGTGAAAGTTATAAAAAATGCAAATCAATGGAAAACTCGCATCGAAAAGAATCTACCGAGCCTCAAAAGTCCAGCGCAAATGTGATAGTAACAGCAGCTACCAAAATGAAATATAACCTGAAAACACCCCTATACCAATTTTGAATGGAAAATAACCATAATCAGAAAACTCGTCCTCCATCTTGGGGCCGTCATGTTGAATTTATAAATTTTGACAAACAATTCAGAATCTCCGACCACGAAAACCACTGCATACCAATTTTGAATCGAATCAAACCATAATCACGAAAGTCGTCCGTCATCTTGGAACTGCCATCTTGAATTTCATGATCTCCGACCCCGAAAACTCTTATATACCAATTTTTAATCAAATCGGACCATGATTACAAATCTTGTCCGCCATCTTGGAGCCGCCATCTCGTTTTGTTATGTAAGGCATAATCACTGAAATTATGAAAAACTGACAAATTTTAGATTAATTGGACCACCAGAAGTTGGTCAAAATTCACTTGCAAGATTTGACCCAAACTAACAAAAGTACTAACAAGTGACACTGGATAAAAGGTTGTGAAAAATTATTATTAAAAAACTTCAAGACGAAAGCTTCCATTCAAATGCACTAACAAGTAAAGAAGAATTGCTTTGGATGGATGTGTGACGTAGGTTATTCCGTGAGTTGAAGATTCAAAAACTTGTCGCCTAAAGTTTTCAGTTAGAATACAAAAGAGACAAGCTTTTGAATTCATAACTCATGGAATAACCTAAGTCACACATCCAAAGCAATTATTTAAAAATGTTTGATGCATTTGAATGAAAGCTTGTCGTCTGAAAGTTTTTTTATGAATTATTTCATTTTGTGCTTTTTAGTACTTTTTAGTACATGCATTTTTGTTAAAGCATCGTTATTATGAGCCCTTTTTTTCCTGTTAGTTCTGAGATTTCTAGTCCTCCAGGGAGGAGACCATCTCAAGATTAACTCATCCGCATAAACCCAAATCTCGTCCGCCATCTTGGAGCGCCATTTTGTTTTTTTTTTCTCCAACAAAAATTCCATGAGCCGCCATTTCAATTTCATAAATTTTTACAAAATTTTTGACTCAGAAATATGTCCATAGTTGACTTAATTGAGTTCTATTGACTTTTCCGATTGAAATCCGTATATTTCTGAATTGAAATATGTTGAAATATTCCAGTAAAATAGTCTGTAACTATGCTTTTCAAAAGCTTTGGTAAAGTACCCTCTATGGCTATCAGGAATACCACCACATTTGTGAATAGGTGTGACCCAATTGAGTTTCTAGTTATGAGTGAATATACCTGTAATAAAAATCGTTCGTGGTGTTTTACAAGAGGCCTCAGAGTGAACAAATGCAAAGTATCCAGTGGACAGATTGACAATGTCCTGTCCATAATCGACATCAACAGAAGAATTTGGGATTTTTCAAATATGGAACAAAACCAATTTTGAAGTCATTATATTTGTTTTTGTAGTCAGCTGTCTTGAGGAATAAGACATTTTTCATTTTTAATGGAAGTAAGGCTGGCTATCAAGAATAATTCAGATTTCTGTTTCTTATTGCAGATATTTCTATCCTGGGATTCAGGATGACATTCAAAGTTGGTGATGCTTTGCAGTAATTGAGTTGGAGTGACGTTAGTACAATTCTGCTAATTCGATCCCAGCATATACTTCGGAATGGATTGACATTCATTGTTTCAGTCAGGTCACGAAGGCATTATTCATTGTACTGATGAGGGGCAAATACGTTGAAACTGGTCCACAGGTGGTCAGTTTGAGTGAAGTGATTGATAATTATCCATTTCGCAACAAACATTTGCACCTCGAAGGACTTTGCACGTTTATCCATCGAATGTAATTCAAGGTCCGTCGATTCATTAGCCAGGATTTTTTTTTTATGGATATGCTACCAAAATACACATATTGTAGAGGTTCTTTCAGTCAGCTGCCTTGAGAAATAAGACATTTTTTATTTTTGATAAAATTAAGTTTATTTCTGTAATATTTTTTTAGATCGAAACTGATATACCTGTGATAGCTAATATAGGCGGTTTTGGAATTCTCAATCCTTATATATATATATATATATATATATATATATATATATATTATATATATATATATATATATATAAATATATATATATATATATATATATATATATATATATATATATATATATATATATATATATATATATATATATATATATTTCAAATCACAAATAAAAAACATATCAGTACCACCTAACCACATCCTCATTTCATTAGACGTCGTATCATTATATACCGACATCCCACTTAAATTAGCACAAGACATGGTTACGAAGAAACTAGAAAAAAATCGAAAATTACACTTATTACCCCCTCACTGAATTTCAAAATGAATTAGAATACACTCTCACTTCCACATATTTCCAACACAAAGATAAATTCTATCAACGAATAGAAGGCTGCGCAATGGGAGCAACAATATCAAGTGTCATAGCACAGCTTGTCCTTGAAGAACTTGAAAACAACATCATACCTAAATCAAATTTCACTTTGCCCTTATATCGTAGATATGTTGACGACTGCATACTCATTATACCGATTGAAAAATCAAACCATGTCCAGGATATGTTCAACTCTTTTCATCCTTAACTAAAATTTACAATCGAATCAGAAGAAAATGATTAGATCAATTTCCTAGACATTACTTTACACCGAACAAACAATATATTAAAAACAAGTTGGTATACAAAAACCACTCGGTCGGGCAGATATCTCAACTATTTATAGGATGGTTTGATTTATCAAACCATCCTTTATCACAAAAAAAAAATGTCATAATTGGCCTGGCAGACCGAGCAATTACCCTATCGGACCCCAAAATCCAACACGATGCAATAAAAAAAATGGAATAATTGAGTAATAACAAGTATCCAACAAACATGATGAAAAATATTTTCGAAAACAGAATACATACATTTTATAACCATGCGGAAGAAAACCCAGAACACTTTCAAATAATCTTCATATAGGACTACCCCACATAAAAAATTATCAGAAAAAATATATAATATTATAAAACCTTACAATCTATAATTGGACACAAAGGATATAACACACTTAACAAAACAAAATTTTCTAAATTGAAAACAGACAATTCAAAAAACAAAATAATACAAGTGATTCATCAAATTCCGTGCAACGAAGGAAATTGCATCCAAGTATATATTGGACAAACCTCCTAATATCTAGAATCCAGAATAAATGGACACAAATACACAAAAAATGCTGCAACTTCCTTGAATAAACACAAAAGATCAACCAATCATGAATTCAACTACAACGATACAAAAGTACTAGCAACTGAAGAAAACACCAAAAAAAAAAGAATTCCTCGATATGATACACATAAAACTTACCCCAAATTCACTAAACGATGGAACTCACATTGGAACCCTCAGTAAATCATACCATTATATCATTTAAAATCAAAATACCTACTATCAATCATTCCTTATTTCTTCTTAATTTTGGCATGATTCATAATTACGAGAACAATAATTATCTTTCATATTTTTCGAATAGAGCACAATTACCTAAACAAAACCACAGAAAAACACAAATACAATATACCAGCCAATTAAAAACCAGAACCCTCTCTTCGTGTTGACTTTTTCCACATGATAACCCAAAACAACATTGTTATACGTTGAAAAAACTAAAATTACAACCACCCCTTTTTTCAAAGTGCAAATAACAAACATAGATGGCAACACAAACACTAAATCTAAGGGTGACAAAAATACTAGTTTTGCACTGCGTTCTGCCAGTTACATGCATTCAGAACAAATAAGCACCTCATCATTGTATTTAGTTGATAATAAGGTATTTCAACATGATTGAAACAAGTTCCAATTATGTCAAAATGAAAAGAAAATCAACCATAACCACCCAATTGGCCACAGATTTTGAAACAAATGACTCAAAAACAAAAAAATAACGAAATACAAAATACCCCAAAAAAGTAGCAACACATATCAACATGTGGAACTTCATGAAAATCCACAGAAGAATATTAAATCAATGCTTCCCCCAAAATATATGCAGGGTTGAAAAATGCAGAACTAAAGGAATTAGCCAAAATTCAAAAAAATTGATCAACCAATCAAACAGAAGAATATTTCTACTATGTTGCAGAACCCAAAAATTGCTCCAAATTTCTAGAAGTGAATCTTCCACACGTTTCCCCTCTCTGATGTAAACCTTAAACACTAATTTGAAAAGGTTATTATTGAAAATTTCAAGCTCCAAACCCTTAACCTACTCATCGCAGACAAGGATCACAAACCAAATCAACTGAAGATGCTATTAAAAAATTAAATCGAGCTCACGCTTTCAACTTCCATCCCAGATATACAATCATTTCATTATTATAAAAACACAACAAAATTAAAAGCTATTTAACAAAATTAAAGAAAAATAATTGAAAAAATTCCTATCCCTCATATACAAAAACAACCAAGGAAAACTAACTCACAACCCAGATTGGCTAGAAAACGAAACCAACATCATAATACCAGAAGATGTCCAAGGAATGCTTGCATTAGGCCCCAATTTTGCATTAGAAACAGAAAAAGACGACATTCCCATTCATGATATATTAGTCACATACAAACCAACATAAACCAAATCCATGAACAGAGAAAATTGAGCTCAGGTCAAATATATGTAACACTGTAACAAATTTCAAAACTAAAAACGAACGATCAAATCTTGAACAAAAGTTACTCAAACAAGAATTTTGAAAAAATAGACATTTTATAAAAACAATGATGACATAATCATTTTGAAACCAGACAAGAGTCAATACGAAGAGAAAAATCATGACCTATTACAAGATGCCCATACATACAAAGAGATGAAAAACAACCAAACCAAATTTTTCAAACAGAAAATAATAATCTAATAAAAGTTGGAAAAAAACAAATACATTTCTTCAACGATTGCACTTCACTAAAAATTCATAATGCTTTACCACCAAAAATTTTTGGTTTACCAAAATAACATAAAGAAATTGCACTCCGACCAATTATATCGAGCAATGAATCTCCATTCGAACAACTGTCAATATTTTCAGGAAACCTTCGAGTAACATTACATGCAAAAGTGAGTATTTCATGAAAGACTCGTTCAATTCCAAATCACAAATAGAAAACATCCAACCACCTAACCACATACTCATTTCATCAGACTTCGTATCATTATATACCAACATCCCACTGAAATTAGCGTAAGACATAATCACAAAAAACTGAAAAAAATCGCAAATTACACCCCATTACCCCTCACTGATGTTCAAAATGCATCAGAATACACTCTCACTTCCACATATTTCCAACACAAAGATAAATTCCACAAACGAATATAATGCTGCGCAATGGGAGCAGCAATATAATGATAAATAAATAAATAAATGATTATATTTTCCAATAAGACATATTGAATGTATAGGAATAGTCAGTATACAATGTATATAAAAGTGAATATATAATATACAGTTAAAAGTAGAGATTGTACGGTAATTAACACACACACAACACATATAAACACCTATGCTCAATGTACACATTTTGATAAGATCTAGCTAACTATTGAAATACTCTTCCAGCGAATAGAAGCATTTTTCGGTCAAGAATTTTCTCAAGGAGCTACTGAATTTTTCAATATATTTAACTTCTCTTAAACTTTCAGGTAAATGGTTGAAAACATACAAACCCATTATTGTGGGTGAATTACTTGAGACCTTGTATTTTGTAAAGGGAATATGGTATTTTTTTTTTGGCGTGTGTTCACGGAGTGGAAGTCGCCCGTTAGGACAAACTTTTGTCTATTTTTAAAAATAAATACGGACAGTTCATAAAAATAGACTGACATGAGGGTCAAGATATTCAAATGTTTGAAGAGGTCCCTGCAAGAATGAGTACTTGGAACTCCCACTATTATTCTAATAATATTTTTTTGTGTCGAAAAGACTTTTTTGCCAAGGTGGAGTTGCCCCACAAACATATTCCATACCTAATTCGTGACACAACATGTGCATGGTATAGGGCCACTAGTTGAGGAATTTCAAGTATATGTTTGAGATTCCTGAACATGAAACATATAGAGTTCAGTCTTTTCATTAGGTTTGTACAATGACCCTTCCAACTTAAGTTTTCGTCAATAAGGAGTCCCATAAAATTGGATTCCTCCGAACTATCAATGAATACATCATCACTTATCTTAATTCTTAGAGGATCACACTTCCTTTGATAGTTAACAAATCATAAAATTTGGGTTTTCTGGGCGTTCATATTCAGGCGATTGGTACTGCACCAGTCTTGCATCATTTCTAGAACGTTTTCTGTATCTTCAAGGATACGTGAATCATTTTTGTGCGAGATAATCAAAGACGTGTCGTCTGCATACATCGTTACATGAACACCTTTCAAGAATTTATCTAGATCATTGGAGTAAAGTATAAATATCAAGTGTCATAGCACAGCTCGTCATTGAAGAATTCGAAAACATCATACCTAAATAAATTTTACTTTGCCCTCATGTCGTAGATATGTTGACGACTGCATACTTACAGTGAAAGTCAAATATGTCCAAGACATGGTCAACTCTTTTCATCCTCAACTAAAATTTACATTGAATCTGAGGACAATGAAAAAATCAACTCCCTAGACATAACTTCACACCGAACAAACAATACGATGAATACAAGTTGGTATACAAAAACCACTTGGTCGGGCAGATATCTCAATTATAAATCAAACCATCCTTTATCACAAAAAAAACTGTCATAATTGGCCTGGCAGACCGAGCAATTATCCTATCCGACCCCGAATTTCGACTCGATGCAATAGAAAAAGCAAAAAAAGCATTAAGTTATAACAACTATCCAACATACATGATAAATAATATTTTCGAAAACAGGATAAATAAATTCCATTACAATGAGAAAAAAAAACTCGAAACATTTTCAAATAATCTTTATATAGAATTGATTACATTACATGAAAAGATTGTCAGAAAAAATATCAAGATTCATCAAATTCCGTGCAACGAGGAAATTGCAACAAGTATATATTGGACAAACCTCCCGATATCTAGGGTCCATAAAGATGACACAAATACACAAAAATGCTGCAACTGCTTTGAATAAAAAAAGATCAACCAATCATAAATTGAACTCAAACGATACAAGAATACAAGCAACTGAAAAAAACACTAAAAAAGAGAATTCCTCGAGAAGATACACATAAAACTTCAACCAAATTCACCGAACGATAAAACTGACATCAAAAACTTCAGTGAAACATACCATAATATCATTCAAAATCAAAATACCTACCATCAATCATTCCTTATTTTTCTTAATTTTGGCATGATTCATAACAACAAAACAATAATTATCTTCATGTTTTTCGAATAGAGCACAATAACCGAAACAAAACCACAAAATAACAACAGATGGCAGCACATACAAAACATACAATTACAATATACCAGCCGATTAAAAACCAGAACCCTCTCTTCGTGTTGACTTTTTCCACATGATAACCCAAAACAACATTGTTATACTTCAAAAATACCTAAATTACGACCACCCCCCTTTTCAAAGTTCAAATAACTAATATAGATGGCAATACAAACACTGAATCCAAGGGTGACAACTGTCATAAACTTTTTGAAGACATCTAACTGTCATTCAATACTAGTTTTGCGCTGCGTTCTGCTCAGTTACATGTATTCAGAACAAATAAGCTCCACATTATTGTATCAAGTTGAAAATGAGGTATTTCAACATGATTGAAACTAGTTTCAATAATGTCAAAATGAGAGGGAAACAATGAATTCTCAATCGACCATAACCGCCCAATTGGACACAGATTTTAAAACAAACAACCTGAAAAAAATATATATATATAAGGAAATACAAAATACCCCAATAAAGTAGCAACACATATCAATATGTGGATTTTCATGAATAAGTATTTGGGGTAAGAAAGAGGAAACAAAAAAATATATAATTTTGCTATGCCATAACCATAACTCTCCTTTTCAGAAAAAATAAATGTATAACTGAAGAAGTTTTGCAGCCCCAAAACAAAACGTATTATTAAAAATTAAATTATGAATCACTGAACAGAACAGAGCAGAACATCACTTTCCAAACACTCGTTCATCCAACGAACAGCGAGGCTTTGGAACTCATTGCCTAGGGAGGTGTTCCCCGAGGCATACAACCTCCAGAAATTTAAGAAGAACACCAACTCCTACCTTCTTTCCCTTGGTTCCCACGATGTTCTCTGAACATTACAGGATATCCCTTTTCGTGGGAACCAGAACATAAAAAAAAAAAAATCTTACGAATCAGAAACCCAAGAAATTCAACAGAAGTATATATATATATATATATATATATATATATATATATATATATATATATATATAATATTATATTGCGATTACATTGCCGATGAAATCTCAGAAGTTTGTTCATATTCGTCCAGAACACAATCAGGACTTCGATATACCAATCTGAATTATCGAATGTTTGGTGATGATTAATCGAAATGGAATATCAGAAACTCACGAGCACGTTCCATTATATTTGGAGCTGATATCAATTATTCCATTTCGAATGTTTCTTCATAATTAATTGGACAATATATACTCAGTGAATGAAATCTCATTGTTATATAAGGATTGATAATTCGAAAAAAACCTATGTTAGCAATTAGTTTCAATCTAAGAAAATATTACAGAACAAAATATAATTTTTTCAAAAAAAAATGTCTTATTTCTCAAGACATCTGACTGAAAAAACCTATACAATAGGTGTATTTAAGTCGCATATCTATCAAAAACCAACAATTTTCCCAGCTAATGACTCGACGGACGTTGAACTACATCCCATGGATTAACGTGCAAAGTCCTTCAAGGAACTTTGCAAAAGTTTTGTTGCAAAATGGATAAATATAAACCATTTCACTCAAACTGATCAACTGTAGACCGATTTTGAAGTATTTGCCCCTCATCAGTACAGGGTAGGCCAAGCAGACAATGAATAATGTCTGCGTTACCTGACTAAAACAATTAATGTCAATCCATTCCAAAGTATTTGCTGGGATAGAATTAGCAGAATTGTGCTGACGTTATTTCAACTCAATTACTGCAACTAAAACATCACCAACTCTGAATGTCATCCTGAATCCCAGGATAGAAATATCTGCAATAAGAAACAGAAATCTCTATTATTCTTGATAGCCTGCCATAATTTCATTGAAAAGAAAAATGCTGACTACAAAAACAAATACGATAGGTTATGTTGGTCGTATATTCATAGAGAAACAACTCTTGCCCTATATGTATGTTGGTCGTATATTTATAAAGAAACAACTCTTTCCTTGGCTAATGCTTCGACGAACGTTGAATAACATCCGATGGATAAACTTCCGTAGAGTTCTAGAAGGTTGTTTGCATATGTTTGTTGCGAAATGAATAACCATTGACCACTTCAGTCGAAGTGACATGTGGAAATATATTTCTATCGATTGAGTTTTTGAAAATAACAGAATGTTCATAAAATCAGACGTGGAATCATCTGCGACTCAAAGATAAAATAAGTCACTATCTTCCATCGTTCAAGATAACTTCTTGTGGATTATTCATGTGGATATCTAACAAGAATAACTAATTTTTTATTGTGATTTCTCAATTCACATGAAAATCTTTCTATTGAATGTTCAATTGAGAATGTTTTCCTTTTCAACATGAATACTCCAAAAGAAAGTATCTTGAACGATGGAAGATAGTGACTTAAGTTTATTTTCGAGTCGCAGATGATTCCACATCTGACTTTATGAATACCCTGTTCATATTTTCAAACAAATAAATCCTACACCATGACAGGTTATGACGACAAAAAACACTGATTTCTATGTATCACTCCAAAAAATGATTTCTCATATTTTTCCATCTTTGTTAAATGAGATTGCTTCTTAAAAATGTATTTCCCAATTCTTCCGGTCTTTCTGATGATCGTGGAAGCGCGAATTATATTTTCGTCGACAAAAATGTGATGAAGACCCTAGTGAATGCGATGTCAGTCCTGCATCAATGTTACAAATTATTTCTGGTGAGTGATCATTCTTGGAAAACATTTTTCTTCATCTCATTCATCTTGGGGAGTTCTTGATGAAGATTAGAATAGAAAATCGAATTTTTTTTGCTTCTGATTTCTCTTTTGAGTTAGGGTCCTTTTAAAATATCCATCAGATGTTGTAAAAAGTCCAGTGTGGCTTTTGCCGGGAAAGTGGTTGTAATTGAATTTTTATGGTAGTTTTTTCAATTCAAAGGAAAATTTTTCCATTCAAGAATCAATCGAGAATGTGTTCAAAACAAAGAACGTAGGGCCTATGCAATGCATAAGTTCACCCAAGTGACTAACAAATTTATGGCACTGCAAATGATATGATGTGTTCTCCAAACCACAGCTACGCCCTACACTCCTCAGTAGTATTTTACACTTACGAGCAAGTATATTCTGACGGAAACAATATTCCAATGCTACATAATATGATATTGGAATTCAACGTGGAATCTGAAGACACATAGAGTGAAACATTCGAAATGGAATAATTGATACCAGCTCCATATATAATGAACGTGCTCGAGAGTTTCTGATTTCCATTTCTATTAATCACCCAACATTCGATATTCAGATTGGTATATCGAAGTCCTGATTATGGTCTGGACGAGTATATACAAACTTCTGAGATTCCTTCCTCGATGTCATCGCAATATATATATTAATATATATATATATATATATATATATATATATATATATATATATATATATATACCGATTTTGCCCATCTTCGAACTGCAATGCCAATCTGCTACTGGCTAGTTCGATTATATAAGTCAGAAGTTCATTGTACCTCTTCTGTTGATAGGTCACAATTTTTCTGATATTTGGACTACCGAGTGAAATAACCAATACCACTTGACTACCTCTAGTTGAAAAGAAGGGTAGAACCTCCTTTTTCGTATATTCAAGTTTTCTCCAATAATTTCAATAGTTTCTCATCTCTTTGATTGTGTATTACTCAGACGGTTTTGGAGGCGTTCGCCATATATCCGATGGGGAAAAAAAGTTTTGAGTATTTCATAGCATTTCTCAATCCATCCTTATATATTCTAGAAGACAACCTTGATAATTTTCACGAACAAGGGGTTCAAAAATAGTCAGATGAATTCAATCCGTTTTATTTCACTTTGAAACACAACTCGATTTATACTTCAACAATAATACTTGTTCACAATTACAAAGCTCAACAATATTTCCAGGACTACCTTCTGACTGACTGCCGACTTCTTACTGACTCGCGTATCGCATACGACCCTCTATATGGGACGGCCGAAATTTCCAGAACAGTCGCAAATGTTCCATCACGTCATCGCTTACGGTCGGTTCTCTTCTCAAATCTTTGAATGGCGGCATGACATCATCGGTTACGGCCATTTCTCGGAGTTTCCAATGGCGGTTATCGAACATCTGGAACAAGGCGTCACTCCTAACGGTCACGTCGACGGTTGAACCAGCACAGAGGTGAACTCAGGGTATTTTCGCGATTTCCGTAACATTATGATCTGTTCCAAGAAAACTCTAAGAGTCGTACCCCACAATTTTTATTACCCCTGTCAATCAGGAATGGAACGTGCTCTGGACCTATGGACCATCTTCAGGCAAAATGGACATGAGTATTTTAAACATGGGGTTACGTCAGTGTATAGATTCAATATATAAAAAATATAAAGTCCATCAAATAAAAGTTTTTCTCTCATATGGGGTTTGGAAGTAGAACATAGTAGATTAAGAAGTGTGAAAATTTTATGAACGTTAAAATCCGTCCATGTTCGTTATGACGTGAATCACATTTAATATAAAAACAATTATAAATACGAAGGCATAACACAAAGACATATAGGATAACTTGTGAACAATACACAATCCGATTTCGGCGATCGACTGTATGATTGACGAAAAGGAAACATTTGATAAAAATGTGTATTTTCATCAATCATACAGTTGATCGCCAAGCGGTCGTATTGTGTATCCACCTGTCTTTGTGTTTTCCGACCTGTCCTTCGTTTTCATAATTGTTTTAATATCAAATATGATCGACATCATAATGAATATGAAGGGATTTCAACGTTCTTGACTTTTCCACTATGTCCCCGTTCTAAACCCCATGTGGGTGGAAAACTTTTTATGTAACAACATTAAAAAAAAAATATTGAATACATACATTACAACAATATGTTAACCCTCTCTTCAGAATACTTATTTCTGTTTGTGGCTGATGATAAAATTTTATGGGTCCGAAACATGTACCATCCCTGTTTGAGAGGATGTTGAACATTGTGGGGAGACGACTAAGTGTTTTCTTGCAACATTCCATTCCACAACACTTCGAAATACGATGGACTTTTTTCACAAATTAAATTATATATTTTTTCTGACAAAATGCTGAAAATGATTTGTCACATCTGGTGTCTGGAACGACTGCTCTCTCTTCATTAGACAGTACTTCGATCCGTTTTTATAGATCCAAGGACCTGGGATTTGCAATAATTCCAGACGTACCCTGGCGACCATTTTCAAGACGGCGACTGATGCCTTCCCCACGTTGTGGTTGCTCACCTGGACTAGTCTGTTGTGAATTTTGCTATTTGCCTTCGCTACTATTTATTCGGAGTCTGGGTGTCCTCATTCACCAGTATTCGCTCTATTTACACGGGGTGTTTACCGTAGCGTTGGGATGCCCTATTTCGGCGCAGCTACGCTGGTTGCTGTTCATTCTAGGGTGGTTGTTGTTGATGTTTCATCCATCATCGTTGTTTCCTCGCCTCTTCCATTCACTTTTCATTTTGATGACCGTATACGGTATTTTCCGAAATCTGAAGTGGATGGTATTCCCGATATTGTTAATGGCTTCGCAAGTTAATCCTTAATGTCGAATTCGGGCAACGGGCCATCCCCTTTTTTTGCTGTCTAGTATTTTTCTCAGTTGCGCAAGGTAGCCCAGAATTATTCAACCCACAATCAACTATTGGTAGAATACATAACCTGTTGATAATAGCTTGGAAATTAATCTGGACAAGGTATAATAATTGAATGTTTCAATAACAGATCTCCATATGATCCATAACTCAAACGTGTAATATTTGAATAATGCTCATCACCAAACGTTGAGCTTGAATGAAAAAACTTTTTCCCGAAATGTTCTCAACATATTCATTCCTCATGACGAGGGTTGTTACCCAGTAATCTGAACGAGAGTTTGGAGTATGTACCATGAAAACTGTATCAGTGGACAGTATGACCAGGAATTGAATCAACACATTTATTGTGGTTTTCATGGGGTTGCAATGAGGCTGGCATCCTGAGTGAAATTTCGAAACTTTCGAACAATTTAATAATTTTTTGTTAACCTCTATTAACGACAAAAATTTGTAAAATATGTCCGTTAACGATCTTTGGCTCAAACTAGCAAGATCTTTGACTAATTCATTGTTTGATATTTCGGTATCATTGTTCTGCCAATAAATCCTATCACTCTTCTGTCTGCTCGAGTGATTCAATATGAGGGTCAGAAGATCATCAGATAATCATTATGCCAGCTTCCATGTGAACACAAAGATATCTTCTAGCTCCTGGAAAATTATTGTTATAAATGAAGCAGATTGTAATTTCTGGTAGTTGAAATTATGCCCATCGCTTTTGCCATTTTCACCACTATTTGCTGTGATTCGTAGGATTTGAAAACAGAAAATATTAATATTCTGCATTTTGTTACATAAGGTCTCTTGAAAAATCGCCTATATTCAGAAAGTATGTGAAAATGAATCGTGGATCGAATGGGTATTTGCCATAACATCTCACTCAGTCAGAAACATATATTCATTTGTTGATGGAATACACATCGAAACTGCCCTTCATTGACACATATTGTAGATCGTCACATTTATAACAGAGGGTTCATGCCTTGTTTTGACCTTCAAATGCACCGGAACATTTGTTGAACATATCTCCTCAAAAATTACCGAGTTGCAGGTAGAAAGTGATATATTTTCATTTCGATTATTTAGTGATATTTATTTTAAGGATGCTGTTCTTACATTTCTTTGGAAACTTGGCAATTCAATCTCATAACAATGAACTTGAACTGAGATATCAATTGAACCACCTTCTTCAAAAATATCGAAAATAGAACCCATGATGAATAGAAAATCATATGGAAGTAATAAGAACAAATGGATATTTAAAATTATTATCTTCTATTGCCACTCAAAGATTTGAAACTATTCGCCATTGGATAATCCTGTTCTTGCCAAACAAACAACACTAATCAGTACTGAGGTGGATACCAATTACTCGTTCTATCTCCCACTCCAATGATGGTTGATTGCCTGCCGCTGATTTTCGTTATATTTGCGACAATTGATCTTCATTTAAACCCTCTTCTTGTGATTCAGAAATATACTCCAGATGCTTAACATTCCAGAATTGCTATATTACTTGCTGCATCCGGTATTGATATCCAGCTGGAGTTGTCTTTTCGATAAAAAAATTGAGGCGAAAAAACTGAATATCCTCACACACTCAAGAATACATATCCAAAGTGTGACTTTGTAATTAATATTCAAGTTAATTGTTGAAATAGAATGCCCAGACTATTCAGTGAAGAGCGGTGTGGAGTTCTCTGGACCGCTTTGCTAGTTTCAAATTTTTTATGTTTCAAGCAAAGTTTCATAAATTGTAAATTTGAATGGACGCCAGAATTTTTATTTAAACTAGGACAAAAATCCAAAACGTCTATTCAATAATGATTGCACATCAATTAACTTTCCTTCGGTAAATAACTACAACAATAAAACAAATACCCACTTATAACAATCTATTTACAAAAATTCACATCTTTTCCAAATTCAGAACATTTGAATGCAAAATTTATTTTCAATTCCAATGTAGGAAACTAATATTGTTTTGTTTGCTGAACTGTCCGTTTTTTCGATGACGATGTACCTTGATTGTATTTTCCTTGTCTAGCACTTAGCTGTACTCCACGAAGTGAATCGGCTCGCAATCAGGGGGTACTTATAGCTGCTGGGCGACCAATCAGGTGAACACAAGCATCAGCATCTGGTCCATCAAGTGTGTTCTCAGCGATTTAACATGAGAACAATATTGTTTGTGTCAGAGTTTGATATACAAAAATTATATTTCTTGAAACTTGAATCTTTTCAATGCACTCCTCAACTCATTTTGTAACAGTTGGTGTAATCTCATCAAGAGATATTACTTGAAATTATTGAGTATATAAATGAATAATATCCAATACTGAAATTATTTTGCTAATCCAAAATTTTTCTGTGTCCAAAAATGAACTTAATTTTACTGGAGCATAAAAATTGACACTAATTTTGCTGGAACATTCTGAATACCCAACAACTCAAATGCACTTATACAACACATTACGAGTTTTCAAGCTCCAATATGCACATATATCAATGACAAGATAAATGCACATAAACCCACCTAATATTATACCCATGCATCACCATGACAAAGATATATGCACACCAAAATTATTTTGAGTTTTCTAACTCACAAAAATAACCAGGTTGAATACTCATATAGTCAAACTCTTTGAACTCGCAACTCATGAGAAGATACTACACATGTACATTAATAATCAATATGAATGCTTACATAATACTATGATTTGAGTACTTAAACCCTGAAAATATAAACTGCAAGCATTCATTGATCAAAATATGAACATATGTCAAAGTTTTCTAACTTTACAGCAAAATTCTAGTTCAACCTAACATATATGAGAATATTTTTATTCAAAGTATATGAAACCAAAAATATACCAAATACTAAAAAGATAAGGAAAATTGACGCTCCAGTCATCATATAACAGAAAAACCACCATCTGGACCTCAATTGAATTTGCAAAAATTATTTTGCTAAACCAAAAGTTTTAACCAACCTCATATTTTTGCCAAATTATCAGAAATTACTCATATGTTTTTCCAACGGTATCAAGGTACAAAATTTCCTGAATACACTCAGAAAACTCTTTTACTACCCAACCAGAATTTAAAAGATAACGTTTTATACCAATACTTCAGCTAAATGTTCACACCACTAGGATTCATCAAAAAATACTCAGAATATCAGATGTGGTTAGCTGAGGATAATAGGCAACTCAACGAAATCAAAATTGCACAATCTCTAGAGGCAAGAGATGTCTCGTGTTTTGATTTCCTTCAGAAGCACATTAACACCCCAAATAAATCTCCAACAAATCCCAATGATGTAAAAAGACAACCAAAGTAAAGTCAAAAATTACTTCAAACAAAAATGGTATATACTCATATTTTAGGAATTTTCAAAGGATTCCAACCAACCTTAGTGAAATATAGGATTCACCACACCTAAAAGTGTTAACCAACAAAAATAACAAAAAAAGTTCGAGGTACTCCAAATAAATATTAAGGATTATCTTACCAACCGATAATACAATACATCGGTCCTCTCACCAGCAAGAAAATTGATCAAAATATCCAACATGGCTCCTACAGACAAAAAAATATCTAATAGCAAAATCCCAGAAATGACTCATGTGTTTGAGACAAATAATTCTCTGAACTAGATGCTCAAACATATGAAAATAAATTCCAAAACCCTCTCGCTTACTCATTACTACTACCTACTTTCAATGGTTTAACATCACTTTACGTGACATCAAAAACTACTAAGATTACCCAAAAGTAAAAATTAATCATATGCTAGAAACCTAGCACTGACTATCTTATATCAACCCATAAAAATAAGGGAAAAAAGAAAAAAAAACACCTGTGCTGTAACGAAATTATTGTCTAGCAAACCTTCAAGAAATCAAACCAACAGCACATATATTCTACTTTGAATGTGAAATCATGTCTTGATTCAATATTCCCCAACAAACAACTACTTTCCGAGCTAATACTCACGTCGAATATTGAACAACAGTTGATGAAATTGAACCAAACCACAAATTTTACCCCAAAATAAGAATTTTTTCCAAATTCCAAAGTTATATTTATCATGAAACAACTACTTTCCGAATTAATACTCACGCCAATATTGAATTACACCTAAAAACATTGGCCATGAAATTGCGTTCCTCTTAATTTCTTGAATTTTGAACAACAAAATTTGTTCTAGCATCAAGATATCCAAAACAAAATTCTCAATATATCCAAAAATAAAATCCTCAAAATATCAAAAAAATACATTTCCCAAAAGAGAGAAAATTTCAAAAAACAAAGTGGCCATTTGATCGGACTTTTACCGCCAGGATGGTTAATGCCCCTGCAGTAATATTCTTAAGCCGTCTACTGCACAGCTAAAAATGAACCAAAAGATCATAACCCTTCATCAGAGTTCTGAGACGTTTCTGATTTTGACTCATCTGAGCCATCATCCGAATCAAGAAAAGTTGGGTCAGATTTTGAATCTTTTACATGCCAGTTACCTAGGTCAGCACCATTCTCATTTTTGAATGAATAAACTAAAGGGGATACTACTTCATCTACAATACCTGGAATGAATTTAGGCGCAAGTTCAGCAGGAAATGCGTTTTCAGCTTCAGACAATACATATTTTTTTTTTCAAACTCCATCACCAACTTTATATTTGGTATTACGTTTCCGGAGATTATACACCTTGGTATTCTTGTCATAAGCTTTACGAATTCGTTCTCTAACTTTTGTGAAAATTTCTGGTACCTCTTGAAGATCATCAATTCTCGAATTTTCTTCAGTTATACTGACTATATTTCTCGAATTTTCCGCTATTTGCCCATAATAATCACCTGAAATAGGTATGTTTCGACCAAAGGTCAAAATGCTGATCAATATCCTGTAACATCACTCTTTGAAGTACGTATTGCTTGTGCAATCTTAAAAATGGACTGATCCCAAGTCTTATGATTTTCTTTTATGTATGACCTTACGGCCGTTACTATAACTTTGTTCTGCCTTTCAGTGGCATTCATTGAGGATGATATCTGGCTGTATACTGTTTCCTGAACCTCATACTGCGATATAAAAGACTTAAATTCCTTACTAGTGAAAACTGACCCATTATCACAAGCAAAGATTTAAGGTACTCCAGAAACAAGAAAAACTTGATTTTCCAAGAATTTTATAATAGCCTTAGATGTGGCTTCAACTAATGGATGTATTAGCAAAATGGATGTATTGAAAAGGAAAATTTATATTTTTGTGAGAACCCATTAGTCCAGCTCGAGGTAAATTTGATGATTTACAAATAGCACAAATAGAACATTTCCTAACATACTTATAAACACTTCTTCTAAGACCAGGCCCATAATACAGATCCTGAATACGCGCTGAAGTTTTAGCAACACCAAAATGCCCTGCCGTTTCATCATCATGAAACATTTCCAACAATTCTTATCTATTAGCTATAGGTATCACAATTTTCCACTCAGATAATTTTCCAATTGAAATTTCCTTACTGAAAATATGTTTATACAATATATTTTTTCTACTCTAAAAGAAGGATAGCTTCCTGGATTTTCCTCAACCTTTTTACACATGTCATTATACCATTTATCTGGCTTCAAAGTAGATAAATTTAAAACAGATGCCTCAATCGGAGACCTAGATAAGGCATCAGCCACCACATTTAGTGTGCCTTTTCTGTGCTCAATATTAAATGAAAACTGAGACAACTTCACTGCCCACCTGGCTAGTCTTCCAGAAGGATAAGACATGTTATTCAACTGAACTAAACTTGCACAATCAGTAATAACTTTGAAATGAGTACCTTCAATGTAACACCTGAATTTTTCAATGCCAAAAATTACTGTAAGCAGCTCTTTTTCAGTGGCTGAGATTTACGTTACACTTATTCAAAGTTTCACTAGCATATGCTATAGGGTGCTGAATCCCATCAGTTTCTTGATACAAAACGGAACCTACGCCCGTATTTGATGCATCACAATACATAATGAAGGGAAGAGAACAATCGGGACTGGCTAACACAGGTGTTGTAGTTTAAGACTTTTTATTTCTTCAAAGCTTTGTCAGCTCATCAGACCACTCTATAGGTTGCAATTTTTTCCGACCCCCCAAAAGATCAGTTATTGGACTACATAATGAAGAAAAATTATTGAGGAACCTTCTATAATATCCAACCATACCAACCAGTCGCCTGATTTGTGTGGTTGTCTTAGGTTTATCATATTTTAAAATTGCAGATATATAGATTCATCCATTCTGAGACCCTCTTCATCAACTACATAGCCAAGAAAATCAAGGGATGGTCTACAAAACTGAGATTTCTCATAATTGATAGTAAGACCAGCGCGCTTCAAGGTATCCCTAAGCTTAAGCAAAATTTCCTTATGAGTTTCAAGATCTGGAGTTGCAATAATAATATCATCAATATAATTTAAACATAAGGTTAAGGGATGGACCTATAACTAGTCCATTGAACGGCACATAGTTTGACTTGAGCGAGAAAGACCAAAAGGCATGCGCACATATTCAAATAACAATCTACCATGTATTGCAAAAGCTGTCTTAGGACAAGAGGAAGGCGTTTAAACAAATTTTATGGAAAGCCTTCTTCAAATCTACCAAGGAAAGAAACTTAGCATCTCTCAACTTACTCAATATAGAGTCAATAAGAGTCATTGGATAAGCATCCGCTACTGTTACAGAGTTCAATTTTCTGGAATCCAACACAACGCTAAAATCGCCAGAATGCTTCTTCCACCAACCAAACAGGGTTACACCATGGAGACTGCGGAAGGTTGAATTATGCCCATTTCCAGCATTTCATCCACTTCCTTATTAAGATGTTTCAGCATTGCAGGAGACGAAGGATACTGTCGCTGTCAAATTGGTGAAGCCGAACCTGTATCAATATTGTGTTCAAGTGAATGGGTTTCACCTATTTCATCAGCTGGTGCGATTTCTGAAAAAAAATCAACAACTAAATCCAGCTTACTCTGCTGTGCTGCAGTGAGGTCCTCACTAGGATGAATTGTGTTAACCGCACATGTATCAACCTGCTGCCGCAACCCAAAGGATAAATCAGAAGAATTTACTTTGATCTGAAATTTGTTAAGAAAATCTACACCCAGTGTATGTTCGAGAGATGGAATAATTAACACTTTCAACTCGTCAGTTTGTCCTAGGAAAAAAATTGGCATATCCAGATATCCAAGGCACTCTTGCGGTACACCATCCGCCGTAGTTACTTGTAAAACGTCATCATTTCTTATGTTGAGATTCCACTTTTTCAACAGAAAAAGTCCATTCGAACCTAATATAGAAGAACAACTCCCAGAGTCAACCAAACATAATAAAATTTTATCATAAAAAATTTGAACTCTCAGATAGGGACTTTCAAAAATAGGATTTATAGAAGGTACGTTTGATCTACTTTCATCTTTTTTCCAATAAACAAATCAGAAGGTAATATCAAAGGCAATTTTGACGGTAATTTAGTAAATACTTTGAAGGAAATTGACTGGAATCTGATTTATTAGAGAGAAAATTCTTTACCACTCCTAGCCAATTTTGCCATTCCTTAGAATTTACTGTGTTGACCTTTGATTGACTTCTGCGCTTGTGCCTGAACCTATCAAACTTGTGGTCGTAGCATCCAGACTTGCTGTACCACTGTTTGCGTTTTTTGGATTGCATTTATAACATATTACCATTTGTAATACCCTTTTTCCCACAGCCGTAACAAAATGAGGTTCTCTGAGAACGTCAATTTCTATGAGAATGACCTTCCCTTGAACAATTCCAACAGCGTATTGAAATTTGCTACTGATACCTCTTTGTTTGAACTAAAATTTATTTTAAAAGAGAAACTCTGAGACTCTTGAAAAGCTATACAACTTAAATCTGGTTCTTACAACCCTGATCTCCTTGTTGGAGGTGGCTCATATCTTTCAGACCATTCACAGAATTTCGAATTTTTGACATGAATTATTTAACTCAGATATGGTATTTATAATATGTAGAGATAAATGTGAAATAAAATAAGGTAATGAATTCCTCTGAATGATACCATTTCTTTTTCATTAGGCTTTTCTTTTCACCTATTAAAGGGACCTTTGTGAAGGGTCTTTTCCCCTCACTATCACACTTTGACGGTTTTCACTAGTTTCGGCTTTTCCTCGGGCGCCACCTTCAATTGAGTGTGAAGGACACTGCTCCAGGCAGCCTCAGTGGAGAAAATATAATACTCCAGGGGTCAATATAGTAGTGACAAGACTTGACGAGGCCAGGAAGGCAGACTTTACTTGCCCTTGACTGGGTTTGCTACCTGAGTGTAGGCTGCGGGGTGATTAGTTGTTGTGCAAATAATAACGTATTCAAAGGTGCACAGGGGAAACAATTTATTTTAACTTTTATATACAGGGGCAGTACGGCTGACCGCCGTTTCAAGTAAATACAAAACAAGCAGAATTACTCGCAAGCGGTAAGGGTGCAAAGCTTAACTCAGGAATATGCTAACAACCGAAAGCACATGCGGTGGGGGGGTTAGTAGTGCACAAGCTCAAAAACCAGAAGGCAAAACGGTATTTCTCTAGTTCTAATTTTTAGGCAACAAAGCTTTTGCGGGCGGCCAAGGTTACGGAATGAATGGGTGAGCAGTTCGTCTTGTTCCGTGTGTAGTACGATGTTTTACTTTAGTTCTGACGTCATATCTCGGCTTCGTTTTATTGTAATTGTACACCCTATTACTACTCTACACGACCGTAAGTGTGACCTGTCCTTAGAACATGGTCCAACTGACGGTTTTTCGGCTAACTAGAGAACCAACTTCACGTTTTCTACCCATAGCTCTATCCTACGCGACCGTTAGTGTGACCTGTCCTTAGAACATGGTCCAACTGACGGCTTCTATCCACTTCGGCTAACTGGAAAACTAACACGATGTTTCCTACTCCTAGTCCTGTCCTGCGCGACCGTTAGTGTGGTCTGTCCTTAGAACAGGACCCAACTGACGGATTCTATCCACTTCGGCTAACTGGAAAACTAACACGATGTTTCCTACTCCTAGTCCTGTCCTGCGCGACCGTTAGTGTGGTCTGTCCTTAGAACAGGACCCAACTGACGGATTCTATCCACCTCGGCTAACTAGAAAACTAACACTGTTTTACGCGCACGGTACACTCGTCGAACTGCCTTACTATCCATGCGCAGGCTCTCCGGTACTTTGGCACTTTCCACTCACTCGGCTTACTCTCGGAGGCACTAATTCGCGTGGTGATCAGTTCTCGATCTCAAACGGTTCTCCTTCTTCGAAGTGTGTTTGAAGGAGACCTAGGCGATTTTTCCCCCTCTACCTATGCTCTGGCGGACACTTGCTGAACTTGTGATCTTATATTTACCAACGGGATGACGTCAGGAATCGGGCGTCACGAAGGCTTCGGTTCGGAATTCGTCTGGTACCGTCCACTGGTCGGGTGCGACTTCTTCAACTCGTCTGTAGGTCTGCCGTGGTACTCTCGTTCGAGCTCGGTGATCAACTACTTCCTTGAAAAATCGTTTCCCAGAATATTCGTCGGTTTCCTTTCCTCGAGTTGTCTCCCCTTCACAATTATGCGCGCTTCGATTTGTGGACTTTGAAAAGTTTTGCTACAACTAATAATTCGTATATTTACCCAGGCGTGACGTCAACAAGCTGTGTGCGATCCGAGAACGGACGGTCTGGTTTCTCTCGCTTTTTGCCAGGGAACGACGTTTATTTCCAATACCGATCGATGTTGTTTCAATCATTCGTTCTCGATTCGCTGGCGCGCGCAATTACCAATCGCCCGTACTTCACAATCACGCTCGCGGTATCGGCGTGATCTACGGAGGGTATTCAGCCTATTTATCGGGTTAGGGATGATTCACGGATTTATCACGAACATGAATGGTATTTTTAGACCTATTATTACTGATGGTGTGAATTTAAATCTGTACAAGGAGCTTTTGGTTGTGTAGAAAATTGGAAAAATAGTGACTTCGTCACACCTTCTATAGAAGAAATGTATATTGTAACTCTTTCAGACAAACCCTGAGTTCTGTTGTTAATTTCTCTTTTTGAATCTTCATCATAATGATATGGTAAGAAATCATCTTTCAGCTTTTGAACTAATTCGTCCCAGTTTCCAAGTCTTTTTCTGTTATTGTTATACCAACTCCATGCTTGATCTTTAAACAAATCACCAGCAGAAAAAATTAAATCATCCTTTGATACATTTCGTGCAAAACTGAAAGCTTCAACTTTTTCTTGAAAAGATATCAATGATTCTTCACAAGAATCACCACTGAAATGAATATTCCAATTATATGGAAGAACTGGTTTCGGAAAATTGAAATTAGGTGGCTGTTGACTCGAACCAGTAGGAGTGGAAGTTTGAGCAGATGACTCTCCTGGTATTTTAGCAGTCAAATATCCCTCAAGCTCTAACATTTCTATATGTAGAAGCTTTTTTGCTTCCTCCTCATTGTTATATTCAGTCACTTATTTATGAATTCTACCAGAAATATGATAAAGTCTAGAAATAAGTCGCTCAAATTCATTTAAATTATGACTATAGGAGTCAATTTTTGCTTTCAGATCTTGCAAAGTTTCTTTGATTTGAACTACATCTTCATCATGTGTATAACAATTTACAAAACACTCAGAAAAGCTTCTATTGAACTTTCTTACTTAAAAGTCCTCTTAGTAATTTCCTACGTTTATCAACGTCACCTGTTGGCTCAACGTTCCTTACTTTGAGCTCATAATCAAGTTCAAGACCTCTCAGATGATTGACTTCCATTGTTCAAAATTTTTCAGTAAAAAAATTTTCAATAAATATTTCAAGTAAAATTATTACCAAAAATCCTTTCAACCACCAATAATTTCAAAATATGTCAAATATAGAAATATCAAAACACCCTATATAGTATATATAGTGAGCAATATCAGTTCCGAAAGATAAAGTCAGATAAATATTCCAAGAAAAAAATTCGACAAGTTCAGCAATGAATTTCCAAACCAATGTTCAAACTTTATTGCTGTGTGTTTTTACAGAAGGAAAAAAAACCAAAAGATATCTGTTTTTTTTTTCAAAAAAACAATTTCAAGTAGTCACTCAAACGTATGGGCGCCAATGTTATCAATATTCAAGTTAATTGTTGAAATAGAATGCCCAGACTATTCAGTGAATAGCGGTGTGGAGTTCTTTGGGCCGCTTTGCTAGTTTCAAATTCTTTATGTTTCAAGCAAAGTTTTAGAAATTGTAAATTTGAATGGACGCCAGAATTTTTATTTGAACTAGGGCAAGAATCCAAAACCTCTATTCAATAATGATTGCACATTAATCAACTTTCCTTCTGTAAATAACTACAACAACAAAACAAATACCAACTCATAACAATTTATTTACAAAAATTCACATCTTTTCCAAATTCAGAACATGTGAATGCAAAATTTATTTTTAATTCCAATGTAGAAAACTAATATTGTTTTGTTTGCTGAACTGTCGGGTTCTTCCGATGACGATGTACCTTGATTTTATTTTCCTTGTCTAGCACTTAGCTGAACTTCACGAAGTGGATTGGCTCGCAATCAGCTGCTGCTGCTGGGCGACCGATCAGGTGAACACAAGCATCAGCTTCTGGTCCATCAAGTGTGTTCTCAGTGATTTAACATGAAAACAATATTGTTTGTGTCAGAGTTTGATATACAAAAATTTTTTTTCTTGAAACTTGGAATCTTCTCAATGCACTCCTCAACTCATTGTTACAGTTGAGTGTAATCTCATCAAAGATTATTACTCAAAATTAATTGAGTATACAAATGAATAATATCCAATACCAAAATTGAAGAACAATTTTTTCAATAATTCTTATGAATTAACAAAAATTGATCTTTGCTTTATATATGGAAGAGATGATTTTTTCTCTGATCTTGAGCAGCCAAGATATTTCGTTATCAACAGTTGAAAATCAGAATTTGAACAATCAAGTTTGTTGAATTTGATTTACGAAAATGACTTCAATTTCAGCAATATTCAAGAAAACTATATGAGAATCAATGTTTGACCAGCCGTCAAATACTTCTTCAAAAGGTTTCTGAAAATTCAAAGAAAATTCCAAATTCCAAGTACCAAATTTATAAATGAAATATACATATTAGATCACTTCGACCACATCAAAATCACAGTTTGGTGATTATTGTTACCAAATATGGAACCATACCAAGGATATATAAAAACTCATAAAAATATATACATGTGGGATTCATAATCCTGACGGAATTCTTCAAAAATATATAGTGAACGACACTGCTATTTTTAGTCAGATTGACCTTAATAAATCTAATTACTGTTTTCTTAACCAAAATGCGTAGATGACTTCAGATACTTCCCCTGTGAAAAATTATCTATCCTTCTCTTGAAAATTATTTGAATGTGACATATTTGAAATATCTACGGTGCAAACATATTTCTCAATACATACCTTCCTTGACATATTCACTGATTATGAAATCATATTCGCCGAGAAAGAAAAATGCTCTGATTCAATAAATTATTTCAACATGGCATCTTCTACTCTTTAATGGCCGACGAGCTTCAGAAAACAATATATCTTAATTGCCGAAAGATCAGAAAAGGGGCGAAATGTAATGATCGTTTAAATATCATCGTACTTTCAGATCATTTGCGACAGCTCTTCTCTTAGCCGTAATGATTGTTCCATTACCGACGGTTACATGTCGCCAAGATTTTCAATAGGTAATGTAACAGATTTTCAATGGGGAAGTGAATAAATCTCGAGCATAGAGCATATCAATAAGAAATGTAACAGATATATCTTTACAATTTCCTTAGTGCGGCTACTGATGCGAGTGGGTGTCTTCTCGTTTTCCGAACACCACCTACACTCTGGATCTTCCGTAATTCTGCTGAGACTGAGGTGCTTGTTGTTTATTGCAGTTGCCCTTGAGTAGCCGCACAACTGTTTCCATTTATCTCATTCATAATGCTGGGTAGGACTTGCGGCGTCCTGCAGAGTAACTCCCTTCGTGTTTTCCCGAGTGTCTCAGGCCTGGAGCTGCTATCTTCTTACTATACATTTTTTCCCATGGATGATATACTACTTAAACTGGAGACCCTAGGATTGGTTCTGACCCCATCGCAGACCATATATCTTCTCCTCTGGTGAAATAGATACCATTTTTTGTTTCATGTATCTATACAATCTCGATTCCAGTGGTCGTAGGTATATTTGGTGGTAGTTGGGCTGTGTGCATGATGCAGAACCAGAAGTCTTATTTTGTAATTCATGCAATTTAAAATTTTTCAATCGCATAGCGCTTTCAACCTATAACGTAATCTTCAGTGCTTGCAAGAACAGGAGTGACATTCACAAAGTTAAAATTATTGAAATTTCAACAAGTTTAACTTTTTCAACTTTGTGAATGTCTGTTCTTTATGGGTCCCCTGTTCTTGCCTGACAAGCAAGCACTGAAAATGACCTTATAGGTTGAAAGCACTCTGCGATTGAATAATATTAAATTGCACGAAATACATGATTAGACTTTTGGAAGATATATTTTGCGTTGATGCGAGTAATATGTATGGCAGATATTTCGGCCTAAAACATCCAAAGGGCGTTCCAGAGGTCTACTCTAAGAAAATTGCTATAGACACCAGCAATGTCTTCGAATCGGTAGCCGTCTATGTACCAGAGAACTTCGATTTCAGGAATCAGGCTGGGCCTGTACTGCTCCGAGTCTTTCCGTTTTGGGGAGTTGACTGGTGAGTTCTGGTCCCCCGGCATATCCACGAGTAGACATTGTTACCGTCTGATTTCCTGATCAGGATTGTCCATAGGACTCCTTGCTTCTCAATTTTGCTGATGATGACTCTACATGCGAATTTTCCCTTGATGTTTTGCCACTTTCAAGGAGCAGCTGGCCTCGTAGGAGTATAGTACATTGCCCGAGCTCTTTCTCCAAACCTTTTTTGAACAGGTTCCATGGGTTTGCTCTAGGATTCCTATACCAATAATTGCTCTTGTCTTCCAGTGTGAAGAACATGTGTTGATGATCAGCTGGTATTTCATCAGTCGACACATAACAGCCGATGTCAGGCCTCACCAGTTCTGTTGGACATAATGGAAGGACGATGATCGTGAAGTACGTGGTAGTAGAAAATGTATCGTTTTTTTGAGTTAATGTTGCGGTATTATCAAATATGTGTTTGAAATGGGCGTGACTATCCATTAGCAGGGGAATTTCTAGTTCCTCGCAGTACCTCATTGGTGATATTTCTATTTGTGAAGGGTACCCAATTTCATGTGAGAAGAAGGCTGAACAGACCACCACATTGAGGTTTTGCGTTGTGAACTGGTTTGCAGCGGTAGCCTTCGCAAAAGATTCAGTAGGTTTCTATGATTTCGCACTTTACTTACAACGCTTCGCTCAGGCCGGCAGGGCCCAGCGTTCACGATATCAGCCACCTGAGAATGTGCTCGGTAGATAACTCAACCCCCGAGCATATGATCATATGAGGTTAGTTGATTTATATTTCAGAGAGTTGTGCAGGCTGCCTCCTACTGTTACAATATATTCATCGTCATACCATGGAGTTCAACCAAAATTGAATATAATTCGGAGTTCCCAATTGGGAACAGCTTGCCTTAACTTGTGAATTGATTCAGTTACTATGATTATTGGACTCGAAAGAGACGACAGATCAAATATCTGGGACGTAATAGAAAGTATTTTCCCTTTAGAGAGAATTCCCATCAAAATATTACTGATTGAATAATAAATGGTTTCCACCCTAATATTTTCAGAGTCTTATGATTCTTTTCTAGATACAATCAAGTAGTACGCATATTCTTATCTGTTATTTTAAATTGATAACTATTTTATCGTATATTCGTTAGGCATTTCCGTGAATAATCAAGCTGAAGACAGAATAACAGAAACATAAATTGGATTGAAATTATCTTATAAAATCACTGTGAACTGTCCAATGGATCATTCATTTATAAATTACCCTTAAAGCACTTGAGAATTGTATTTCGTTACTTTTTCTGCCAACTAGAACAATGTTTCGAGAGCCCATATTATGATACTGAAGCATTACCGTATGGAAACATATACGGTTCATAGCATTCCAGTGGATCAGAAAAAAAATCCCATTATAGAATTCGCTGTTACTTTCGCTGGTTAATTTTTGTCGATTCAATTTTGGGGATAATTGGATGCTGTCTGAATCTGAGTCAAATTGAAAATGAATCTGACTGAATTAACATGGCTACCGTTCATTGTTCAGTTATATGCTCCGACATCCAAATCACCGCTACCTCCGTAGTTCAACTGGATTCCTTGTATAATAGCATATGTGATAATGAAAAGTTTCATTGGAATATTTTTCAACCAGGCCCATGTGACACGATTTACCGTAGTAACTCATAAAAAAAACATATTCTACTCTCAATTGTTGTTTTCCTTCCAATGCCAGAAATCTATCCAAAGCAATGTTTCGCGATTCACCCAAGATACGAGTATTATCTTCTATCGGCATTTCAATAATGAAACGGCCATCAACATCGCGACTCAGACTGTTCATGGAATGTTCAGAATTCGGATGACATTTTCAAAATTATTACATTCTTCAGTTGCCAAACTCAATAAATTGTAATTTTGATAGTAAATTGAAACATAATAGAAGTATTGACTTGAGAAGAAAGAAGGAAGATTCAAATCACCTGATCCAACGGAGTGAGATTTTTTGAAGATTGGGTTCACCACTACTTGAATGAATCTAACCGACAGTAAGCAAATCGCAAAAATTATAATGGTGCAGTGACATATCGATATCTAAAAAGTAATTAAATTTTGGGTCTGTTGATTATATATTCGGGGGAATTCTCAAATCACGAATGTTGATGTATATATATGGTAGATATACTTTTATCTTTGGTGTTATGGAACGGAAAAATAACATCTGAATGGACGGTTAGGACGTAATAATTAGTTGGGTTGGGTCAGTAAATTTCGTTGTACGAATATGTCATTTCCTCCCTCATCATCCCTGACAATCTAAATAACATAACCAAACACTTGGACCACAGAAAATCCAATCGCCATTGCAATGATCACCTCCCAACTCAAGGAAAAAAACCGACAACACAAAAGTGAACCAAATTTTCATGAAGAAAAATGCAATTATTACTTTTAACGAGTCAAAACAACATACAAACATTAAAATATGTAATTCGTCCCCGTTAACAATGTTGGCAAGGTACGTACTTCATAGGTATGTACTCTTTACCTCATAAAACAAAACAAAAATGTGTAATATAGAACAAAAATAGAAAAATGAAATTTTTATTCCTTCTCAGGAACACACCAAACCTACAAAGTCCACAATTTTTTTTATTTCAATAAACAATTGAAAGAGCCCCCAGCTAGGGGCGAAACGTTTTGATATATGAAAATTAAAACTCCAGTTATTGGAGAATCCAAATCCCACGAACCACAAGTGAAAGTGGGAAATTATTGTCTGTGAGAAATTATGAAAAAGGAATTTGTGGCATAATGGACAGATTATTGAATTGAAGAAAAAAAGCATCCTCAAGCGAGACTCGAACTCGCAACCTCAAGCTTTCCGGACTTACGCCCTTTCCATTGAGCTATCGAGGCTATGAGAATCGACACACACTCGTGAACACTTTACTCCCTTCAATTTAATGTGATGTTATAATGAGTCGACAAATCGAACGTACTTATCAGTGGCCGTCGAACGTGGTACCCATTCACCCAAACATCATCGTCGAAGTGACAATTTCAGTAGAAGTTCTAGGAAGATACTGATAAGATTAAGCCAAATAAATTTAAGGAAGTGAAGTGTTCACGAGTGTGTGACGATTCTCATAGCCTCGATAGCTCAATGGGAAGAGCGTGAGTACGGAAAGCTTAAGGTTGCGAGTTCGAGTCTCGCTTGAGGATGCTTTTTTTCTTCAATTTAATAATCTGTTCATTATGCCACAAATTCCTTTTTCATAATTTCTCACGGACAATAATTTTCCACTTTCACATCATATATTTGGCTTAATCTTATCAGTGGTTGGAGATCATCTTCCTAGAACTTCTACTGAAATCATCACTTCGACGATGATGTTTGGGTGAATGGGTACCGGGTTTCGACGGCCACTGATAAGTACGTTCGATTTGTCGATTCATTCCAACATCACATTAAATTGAAGGAAGTAAAGTGTTCACGAGTGTGTGTCGATTCTCATAGCCTCAATGGGAAGAGCGTAAGTTCAGAAAGCTTAAGGTTGCGAGTTCGAGTCTCGCTTGAGGATGCTTTTTTTCTTCAATTTAATAATCTGTCCATTATGCCACAAATTCCTTTCTCATATATATATATATATATATATATATATATATTGTTATGTTATGAAATATTATAAAACAATTGAACCTATAATAATTATTATTATTATTGGGTATTTCAGTTATCGTGGTTAATGCTATGTTGTTTTGCAATTTTTCTTAAATTTTTACTATCTCGGAATCTTATACTATGCTCTAGTCGATGCATATGTAGGAAGGAGGTCAGTCCTGGAATACTTCTGTAGTCTAAAGTATGTGACCAACAAAATGTACAATTGAATGAATTGAAAAGTGAAATTTATGGAAAACATTGTGTTACAAGTAGATCAATTGATATATAAATTTTGAACATCCTGCATGATAAATATTATCAACAGGAAACCCACCAATGAGATATCGAGATAATTGTGTGGGAAAAGTCATGAATATGAAAACTAAAGCAGAAAATTCAAAAAAACATTGTATATGCATTTGGTTTAGATAAATAATTTCATTAATAAAATCATTAAAATTGATCAGAATGACTAATGATGTAGAAAGTAGCAAAAAATTCTAAAATCTGTGGAAAAGATAAAATATGTGTGTTACCATAGGGGAAAAGACCAAGTTTGGGAGGAGATGAAAATTTTAGAAGAAAGAAACCACATATGAAATTTCCGAAGAAAAGTTATAGTAAATTGTAAAAAGAAAAACAAGAAAAACCCTCCAAAAACGGGATAGTTAATTGAAACATCGAGTGGAGAATCAACACAAAGGAAAATTTCACCCACCTTAGTAACAGAACAAGAAATCCTGTCAATGCCAATTCGCAGGAACTAAAGTTGATTTGATGCAAGGAAGCTGTATTTTCAGTAGCACGCATACTTCAAAGAGGCTGCAGAACACCAAATAAAAAGAATAATAAGGTATTTAATACACAGAACTGACTAAAGTGCAACGATCAAGTCCAGAAACTCGTTTTGTTCATTTATTCACTTGTGTCCTTTTCGTATGAACAATTAATAATTTTCGATGCTAACGTACTTTTTAATAACTTTCAAACATTATTCAACACACATAACAAATCTCAGCATTTCAAATCACTGTTTTTCTAGTTCCATAGGATAGTTTACGCAGAGTAGGTCAGTTTTAAGGTTTTTCTTCAATAAAAACAGATATTTGACAGTCTTCTGCATTCTTTGTTTATCTGAGAACATTTAACCACATATCTCCCCACTAAACAGCTTATTCGACCTCGAACATTGCGCCAAGGTGGCACCACTGACCACAGAACCGACTCTCGTTGACCGATATGACGCATTGTTCATAGGCGTACCGACTGAGCTGGGATAAGGTAAAAAAAAGAAAGAGGTTTGGAAAAGGGCAAGACAAACATACCCAGTGTTTTCATTTTGTTATGATAGGGATTCATTCTTAAAATCTGGAATAAAGAAAAATATATAAACTCAAAATCAATCCCATCATAACAATTGGCGCCCAACGTGGGGCGAATAAGGGATAACAGAACGAGGGAGATAACAGTAACGTTGGGAAATGAAAATGGAATAAAAAGGCGAATTTGTTATAATGCATACGCATCACAACAACTGTCGTCCACGCGGATGAATTGCCAAAATAATAATCAGAAGCAAGAGTAAATTTTATAAAAATTGTAAAGAAGAATATTTGTTTGGAATCAAAAATATTTACACAGGGAAAATGAAAAATTTGACCTTTAGAATTCTTGCATTGACATATTTGTATAAGTGTTGAGAAAATGGATTTGAGAGATGATAAAAAAGTTGGTTTGTTTGGAAGAAGGTGCAGAAGGTAGAGGAGAGGTGATCAGGAACAAGGAGAGAGTAGTAATGTGAGAGGGAGTGGAATAAAAAGTAAAAGAACAGAAATGGAGGTTTTTTTTCTTATTTTGATAAAAAAATGAATGAAAACTCAGAAAAAACAGAAACAAATCTAAAAGGAAGCATGAAAAATGAAATGAAAAAAAATCAGCAAGTATGAAAGATGAAATGAAAAATGAAATGGAAGAAATGAAGAATGAAATGAAAGAAATGAAAAATGAAATAAAAGATAAGGAAAGAAAACTAAGAAAAAAGGAAGTATGAAAAATGAAATGAAAGAGCAAATAGAAAGAATGAATGATGGAATAAAGAAAGTATGGAAGAATGGAGAAAAGATGGAAGAAAAAATAGGAAATATGAAGAATAAAATGAAAGAAAGTTTGAAAAATGAAATAAAAGGGTTGAAAGAAAACACAGCAAGTATGAAAGAAAGATTGAGAGAAAATATAAAGGGTGTGAAAGAATGAATTGAGAGGAGAAATGAAGATATGAAAGAGTATATGGAAATAATGGAAAATAAAATGCAATCAAAATCAGAAGAAAATGAAAAGGAATTCAAAAATGCAAAACAATTATAAACAAAGATAGAGCAAAATAATGGATAATTTTATGTAGCTATTACTCAAAAATATCCACTATCAATAATCATGTGGAAAGAAATGACAAACAAATAAAAGATATCATAGTAGATATTAGTAATAATAATGAAAAACTTAAAACAAACACGAATATGATTAATAAAAGATGGATACAAACAAAAAGATACAAATATAAAATTTATCACAGTAGAAATAAATTTTCAAATAAAAAAAAAGTAACTTGAGTAAAATCAAAATCAAAATCAGGAAAAATTCAAAATATCAGGAAAAGGTGATAAACATATACAAAATATAAAAATGAATTTAGATAACAAAAATAATGAGTTGATAGGAAATATGAACGTGATTTATAAAAAATTTCAGATGCAAAAGGGTAAAATAAATGATAAAGTGACAATAGTGAAAATATATGACAGAAACATGGCGAAATGATTTTGAGTTAAAAAAAGGGAATATAAATGAAAAAATAATGATAATGGAAAAAAAAACATCTTATAAAACTTCTGGAATGAAAGAAAGAAACAAAATACAATGAAATAATAATATGGACAGTAGAAGGTCAAATATGAAAATAGGCATGGATTTGAATGAATAAGAATATCAAGAACAAGAAAAATTTGAAATTATGAAAAAGAAAATAGTCGACAAGGTTAACATAAAATTTCAATTGAAGATTTGTGAAATAAAATATATGCTTGTGTAATAAAACAAGTACATTTCCATAGAAGGAGAGATAAATAACGAAAATAAAAATTTAGGGAATAATTAATTGTAGGTTTAACAAATTTGGGGAATAAAAAATAATAATAATTTGATACATAGTAGATACTTTCAGAAACATTTGAATAGAATGAAATAGAATGAAAAATAAACTCAAAGAAAAAATACATCAATGAGAGAAAAAACTAGAGGAAATAAAACAACACATGAATTGAAAATTGTAGAAAGAAAATAATAATATTGAAAAAATCATTTATCTGAAAAACAGGAAGTTGAAACAATTATTGGTACAGATCCGATAGAAAAGTGGAAAACCAAAATATTATGAAGAAAAATATAGAAATGGATAGTAAATAATATGAATTTTGAAAAAAAATAAAGAAATTAAATAAAAATATTTTGTGTATAAAAAGAATGCATGTGAAAAATGAAAGTGGAAATGATAATAATAATACTAAAGAAGTATATTATAAGAAATATGATGAAAAAAGGAATTAAATAAAGGATTAATGATTATAAATGAATATATAAGTTAATGATGTATGAATAAACTATAGCGAAAGAGTATATGCACAAAATAAATATAAAGAAAGTGAGAGATTCAAATTAATGAAATATCCAATTCAATATGAATACAAGAACAACTAAGGAAAGATAGGAAAAATAATAAAACAAAGTATAATCGAAAAGAGTGCCAATAATTCAAAAAATCTAATCAATATTGAAAATACAGTATAAAATATATAAAATAAAATAAAAATAAACATATATCAAAAGTCATGAATGATGTTATCTTGAAAAATGTTCTCTCTTGATTTGAAGAGAGGTCCAAAGTCAGGTTTTTCTGAAATAAAAGAAAGTAATATAAGTAATTGTAAATAATTAATTAATATTCAAATTTCACTAGCAAGTATTAAAATGTTGGATATGGATTTAGGGAATTTGTTATGTTATGAAATATAATGAAACAATTGAACCTATAATTATTATTATAATTATCAGGTATTTCAGTTATCGTGGTTGATGCTATTGCAATTTTTCTTAACCTTTTACTATTCCGGAATCTTATACTATGCTCTAGTCGATGCATATGTAGCAACGAGGTCAGTCCTGAAGTACTTCTGTAGTCAAAAGTATATGACCAACAATACCTCCGAAGAAAATGTACAATTAAATGATTCAAAAAGTGAAATTTATAAAAAACATTGTGTTACAAGTGGATCAATTGATATATAAATTTTGAACTTCCTGTATGATAAATATTATCAACAGGAAACCCACCAATGAGATGTCGAGAGAATTGTGTGGGAAATGTGATGAAATATGGAAATATAAAAGCAGAAAATTGTCAAGAATAAATTTTATACGCATTTGTACATAGTATATAAGGTTTAGAATTTGATTTAATTCATAAAATCATTAAAATTGAATAGAATGACAAATAATGATGTAGAAAGTAGCAAGAAATTCTAAAATCTGTGAAAAAGATAAAATATGTGTGTTACAATGAGAAAAAATAACAAGTTTGGGAGGAGATAAAAATTTTAGAAAAAAGAAACCACCAATGAAATTCTGGAAGAAAAGTCATAGTAAATTGTAAAAAAAAACCAAGCAAAACCCTTCAAAAACGGGATAATTAATCCAAACATCGAATGGAAAATCAACATAAAGGGAAATTCCACTCACCTCAGAAACAGAACAAAAAATCCTGTCAATGCCAATTCGCAGAAACTAAAGTTGATTTGATGCAAGAAAGCGGTATTTTCCAGTAGCACGATTACTTCAAAGAGGCTGCAGAACACCAAATAAGAAGAATTATGAGGTATTTGATACACAAATCTGACTGAAGTGCAATGATCAATTCCAGAAACTTGTATTGTTTATTTATTCACTTGTGTCCTTTTCGTATGAACACTTGATGATTTTCGATGCTAACGGACTCTTCAATAACTTTCAAACATTCATTCAACAAGCATTGATCACACGTAACAAATTTCACCATTTCAAATCACTGTTTTTCAGTTCCATAAGGGTGAGACAACATAGCCGGAGTTTCATTACTGTTATGGTAGGTAATAATTTTTCAGGATCATAAAATTATTGAATAAGAAAAGGAAATCACTCAAGCAAATTAACCATAACAAATATTTTATCTGTTATTTAAAAAATATTTTTATAAAAAAAAAATTGTTGTTATTAAAAAATTAAAATAAGTAACAATAACAATCAATCTTATAATAACGATTACCCAATGACCATAACAAATATAAATATAATGAAAAGCCTATCACAATAATTGGCACCGCAACGCAGGGCAAATGAGGGGAATAACAGCGATAACAGCAACGTGGGGACATAACCAACGCGGCTGAATTGCCAAAATAATAATTAGAAGCAAGTGTGAATTTTATAGAAATTGAAAAAAAAATGTTTAAAATCAAATATAATTATACAGGGAAAATATAAAGTTGACATTTTAAAATTATCGCGTTGACATATTTGTATAAGTGCAGGAAAATGGATTTGAGAGATGGTCAAAAAGTTGGTTTGGAAGAAGGTGCAGAAGGTAGAGAAAGGTGATTTGGAACAAGGAGAGAGTAGTAATGTGAGAGGAGGGAGCACAAAGTGAAAGGACAAAAATACAGTTGGTTAATGAAATTATGGATTTCATGGTAGAAATGAAAAGAGAATGGAAAGAATGTTTGAAAGAAAAAATGAAAAGTATGAAAAATGAAATGAAAGAGGATAAAAAAAAAGAATGGAAGAGAAAATGAAAGAATGAATGATGGAATGGAGAAGTATGGAAAGAATGGAAAAAAGTTTCAAAGAAAGTACAGAAGGAATATGTAAACATTTGAAACAAGTAGTGAGCAAAACAAATTTCATGGGAAAGTTATTCAAAAAACAGATGTTAGTAACAGTTTATTAGAAAAAGATGATGAACAACTACAGAATATAAAAATGAATCTTGATAACAATAAAATTAACTCAAGGATGATTTGAACATGACAAATAGAATTCTGAAATGCAAAAAGGAAAAATAAATGATGAAATAATAATAATAAAATATATGACATAAAAATCGCTAATAACAATTTTGAGATGAAACAAAGCAATACAAATGATGAAATAATAATAATGAATAGTAAAATGTCAGAAATAAAAATAGAAAAGAATTTGAAAGAAAATGACTATCGAAAACAAGAGATATTTTGAGAAAAGAAATAGTTGTCAATATTGACTTAAACTAGAAATTTTTGAAATAAAATATATGCTTAAAAAAAAAAAAGATAAATAATAAATAAAAAATTGGGAAATATTAATTGTAGGTTTAAAAATTACAGGTAAGCTAGGGAACAGAAAGTTTAATAAAAATATTTTTATAGATACTGTTTCAGAAACATTTAAATAAATATTGTAATATGGAAAATGATCCTAAAAGTAAAAATACAAAGATAAAAATTGATAAAAACAATTTGCTAACAATCAATGAGAAAAAAAATTAGAGGAAACAAAACAATACATGAATTGAAATTTGAAGAAAGAAAATAATAATATTGAATAATAACTACTATACAAAAAAAGAAGTTGGTACAATATTGGTACAAAGAAAAATGAAAACCAAATGAATTATGGAGGGAAAATATAGAAATATAATAAATAATATGAATTTTGAAGAAAAACGAAAAGAAACAAAGAGTAAAATATTTTGTGTATGAAAAGAATGCATGTGAGAAATGTAAGTGGAAATGATAATAATAATAATTGAGTATATAATAAGAAATATGAAGATGATGATAATAATGAAGGTATATTATTTATTCAAAATAAAGATATATTAATGAATTATAAATAAATATAATAGGTTATTATGTAGAATGAAGTATAGCAAGAGAGTATATGCACAAAATGAAAGTAAATAAATTGAGAGATTCAGATTAATAAAATATCCAATTCGAAATAAGTACAAAGAGCAATCAAAGGAAGAGATAGCAAAAATGATGAAACATAGTATAATTGAAAGAAGTACCAATAATTAAAAAATCAAATAATATTGAAAATATATATCAGTATAAAATATATAAATAAATATCAAGTATCATGAATTTGTTTACTTGACAAATTTTCTCTCTTGATTGAAGAGAATTCCAAAGTCAGGTATTCTGAAACAAAAAAAGTAATATTAGTAATTTAAATAATGAATTGATATTAAATTTTACTAGCAGGTATTGAAATGTTGAATATAAATTCAGGGAAATTTCTATGTTGGGAATGTTTATAAAATAATTAAAATGATAATTCATCATTATTATAAGGTATTTGAGTTATCGTGGGTCATGCTATGTTTGCTTTACAATTTTTCTATACTTTTTACTATTCTAGAATCTTATACCATGTTCTAGTCAATGCATTTGTATCAAAAAGTCAGTCCTGAAGTATCTCTATTATCATGAGTATGTTACCACAATACATTCAATTTGCACAGACAATAAAAATAATATGGAAATTTAAATTCATGAAAAAACTTTGGATCTCAAGTAGATGAAATGGTAAATCATATCCAGAGGAAATCCAACAGCAAGAGGTCAAAAACAATGTGAGGAAAATAATGAAATATAAAAACTATGAGAACAGCAAAATGTCAAAATTTTATCCAAATTTGTACATATAACATAGGTCTAGAATTATATATTGTGAATAAAATCATAGAATGAGTTAGAATAACAAAAATTCAGTCAGAAAGGGGGAATTGACCTTTACAAATTTATGAAAATAAACGAAATGTGTGTATTGCCAAGAGGAAATCTAACAAGCTTGGGGAGAGGAAAAATTGATGCAGAAAACGGAACAACGTAGCAATTTTGGAATGAAAAAAATATAATAAAATACAAGAGAAAAAACAAGCAAAACTATCCTCAAACGTTAAACAACTAATTCAGATACGAATGGGAAAATAAACAAACATGAGATAGGTTTCCGCGGTCATAGCTATGTGGAATATGTAAATTTCAGGTTGAACCGCGTGTCTGGAAATTTGATAATTTCGACGTTTTGGCTCAAATTTTGGAGCCATTTTCAAAAAAGCTGAAGAAATAAAAATAGTAATAA